>LUCM01011707.1:19028-40910 GCA_008360955.1 Fasciolopsis buskii | reverse complement strand
TATCGTAAAACTCGTCTTTCTCCACGTCAGTGCTGCAGTCTGTTAGTGCGTATCCGAGATAACAAATAAACTACGCCTAACACTACTGTTCTTTCGGACGCCGACTGATCCCTGCAGTCTCATGGCACACAAGCAACTGTTGACTGGGATCCAGTCTAGAAGGGCTGCTTCAGCTTTCTCACTTAAGATTTCCTACACCGCGTTCACCCACATATTGAGCTGCTTCATCTCCTGAAGTGCGAAGGAAATATCGTGACGAGATATTAGGCGCAGTCAGTTGAATTACTCTGCTCGAATCTTGAATTCATGTTCCACTTACGCAGCAGACATCAATCGAAAGTGAGTCAACTGTCAAAGCCGAACAAGCCTGTTGTCCAGCCTGCATTAAAGCGCGCACACTGAAGAAACCGACATTCTGAGGCTGACGAGGCTTGAGAAAATTTGCGCCAACAGACTTGAAACTACCTACTACACTACTTGTCAATAAACCGTTGCGAGTATCGGGTGTGTTATCAATGGAGATACTATGGGTATGAAGACGGTGCAGAGATTGGGTTGGAGATAGAAGAGACAGGTGCGTCGGTGCTGAGTGTATGATGAAACATACCTGCTTGGAAACTTTTCGTTCGTCATTAAGGAATCTGGTCATTGACCAGTGACACTAATTCCCTTTGTATCTACCGTTGTGAACTAAAACTAAAACAAGCGCTTTGTACTCATGGAGGTACCAACAGTGGCACACTCGACTAAATACCAAGCGTTTATTTCACCTACTATGCGACAAATGTTCGACATTTTCGTAAGAAGGCCGAGGCCAATAAAAAGATGGGACTCAGAGTGCTGGTCAGCGGTCGTTAAGTAGTGAGTGGTGCCATGTTCTAGCCGGAAGGTGACGGATTCGGATTTTCACGCCGCCGGTCGAAATCCGCATTTGACATGGTTTGAATGCGCTGAAAACATCAGGAGATGGGTGCACCATTTATATGCTCCGTTTTGCAGAGGAGCCACGTGCTGAACCAACGTGTAATACGCTTTTTTAATGAAAATTGCGCGAATGATCATTGCAAAAATTCCGCAATTTCCTAAGATTCAGGTGTCAACTTCCTCTCGAAGATGAAAAAACAGCACGAACGCACTGAGGCATTTAAAGGAGAATTATTTATTTAAAACGAGGAAGTATTTACACGAGAAAAGTCAGAAAATAAAAACAAAACAGCCTATTTTTCAATAAGGGTTCCTCGAATACGACGTTGTTGAGCTTCTTCAGTTGCCTGAAATAAAATGGGAAATTTTAGCTTCACTGATTATCTTGAAATCGCACAGTCGGGCAAATTTCTTTGCTATTCGTACATAAAAACTGAACTCAAAGGACACCTCGTCACATATTAGAGGGTTAACTGATGTCAAAAGTCGCGGAATCGAATTATTAGCGAGGCCTGGTTACTCACGAGTAGCTGCACTAACGATACAAAAAAGATGACAGCAACCTGAGGACACGCTACATAACTAAACTTGATGTCAACGACTACGAACAACCCTTTCGCGCAAGCAAATGACAAAAAAGAGACGGCATCTCGTGAAAACTAAGCTTTATTACACACAAACTAGAAGGCACAGATCACGGGCTCGTTGGGAACAGCAGGTTATGATGACATTTTTTAGTGGAAGAGCGCACTCTTACGGTCAACTTCCAGACATGAATGTACGGTTTACACACTCAACATCACGACTACATATAGATAAACAGAAGCCACTGCATCTATTCTAAAAACACTTGATCAACGCTGATGTCTGCTGATTTTCTCGGTCTTTTTTACGAACAACGAGATAAATCTGCCGGACGGCTTGAGAAAGATCACGCGGCAGAGCTAAGCCCGCGATCCGTAGTGTACTTGCGACTGGAATTCGCAAGGTTACGAGTACTAAGCTCTTCTCCTGGTTATTAGTTCATTTCTTATCTTTCCGACTGCAGGGTACCGAAAAGCAAAAATGAGGAACCACAGCGCATCATGCCAGATTAGTATTAGTGGCAACTACTAAACGACACAATCACGGTTGACTGAACAAGGCGGCGGCATAAACACTCCCCAAATTGCACTAAATGCAACGTTAAAAACCGAGGAGGCCTAAGTAAACTCTATTTTATCCTCTCCAAACGTGAAAGACAAAAAATCAAGGTGGAATTCTGAGTATGCAATGCAGCAAACTGCTGTTGTGACAAGTGACGTGTTTCAAAAAAAACCCATCCGTAAGAAAGAATTTGTAAACTTCAAATACCTCCTCGACCAGACGACGTTTGATAATCCCGCGTCGAATCATTTCCTGTTCGATCACACGAGCATTTGCTGCATACGAGTCTGCTATCTCCTTGGCTTCAGCTTCTTCCTCTTCATCTTCAATTGTGGATACAGTAACCGCAGTATCGATACCCTGTGTGGTCTCCTGTTGCTGCACGCTGCGACGCAACGGCGCGTTGTTAGTTTCACTCTGGACGGCTGCAGCTTCAGCAGCCAACGCTTCCAATAAACGTGCATTCGCACTGCTCTCATCCTCCGCACGAACAGGCCGTTTGGCTTGAAGCATAGAAGATGGCGGCGCAGTCTGATCATCTTGCAGTTTCAGTGCACCCTGAATAATAAATTCAGCCTAAAAATAGGGCGGAAATGCTGCAATTTACGACTTCCCATGCAGAATGAAACGAACTGAAGATGAAAACAAGCGCCTAAAAACTAAAAACCATGAAAAAGTGATAATGTCTGGGCTGAACGACTTTTTTCATATCTGCAACACAGTTCACGTTTTGTTCTCGAAGATCTGCTACTCCTAGCAATTCTCATGCATAGAGTCAATAATTGCCCCATCAAGAGTATTAGCCAAAGCCCGATAGCGTTAAAGCTAGTTTCGTTCGTCATCTTTCCCAGGTTGCACTACACGCGTGAAGGGCAAACGTCTGAGCAACAGTCCAGGTTTTCCGCTGCTCGTGGAGGAGTCAATCAAATCTTTGCCCTCAGAAAGGTTTTAGAGCACTATTTTACCTTCCAAAGACCAACGGTAATTGCGTTCTTGGATATCCATGCAGCCTCTGATACTGCTGATAGGTCCACAATATAACACCGCTTGTTGCGTTGTGCAGTACCTGGGAAGTGTGTGTCGGTCCTCAAAGAGTTCTACCGTCATACATCAGGTCGGGTTAGAGCTTATGGCCAGCTTTTGCCGCCATTCGTCGTCTCCAGCAGGGTGTGGAGGAGATGTCCTAAATACCTGTTTGATTTCAGCTTCGTTACAGAGAACGTTCTGTAAAAAGCTTTATTTACTCTTTCAGACGATGGAGTAAAATTCCAAACAGGGAATGGAGCGCTTCGCTCAGACTATGCAGATGATGTCGCCTTACCGAGTACCAATGCACAGAAAACTCAACGCGCATTAGACCACTTAGTGATAGAGGCAACTAAAGGATTTGCACCTTCACTATACAAATCATCATCATCATTGTAAAGCGTTAAACAGCAAGGCAAGCCTCACTGACCGCTGCCTTTCCTCAGAGTCACACGCTTCGATAAAACGAGTGAAGATCCAGAGGGAAACAGGGAGTGGACCTACACAGGCGGGAAAAGGTAAGACGCTGCTGCACCCGACACACGAAATAGTCTAACTGTACAAACGCACTCTTTCAATCATTCTGATTCGACAGAAAATAACAACACGATCGTTACTGTTCATGGTTCACTGCCATATCGTTCAGTTTCTCCAGCCAGCTAGTTGACGAGTCTTTCGGACCCCAACCACGAAGACGTGAGACACTTACTTTACCTAAGTTCACTGTACATTTTCTCAACCTGCGTTGCCACGTCATCTGTTAACCTCCAGGTGGCTTCTTCCATTCCTTGAGAGGAGATGCTCAGAGATATGGCTCAGAACCGAAGTCAGTAGCCTGTCTGTAGAATTTATCTCCGTTAAAAACAATATGGAAACAACCAGAAAATCATAAAATGTGTAGGGCGAAAGCGCAAAATAAAACGGTTGGTTTGTTATGGTTTATTATTTTGTCGCTCTTGTTTGTCTCCCTTCTACAGTTCCATTTGTGTTGCGTTAGCAACATACCTGTTTCCAAGCCGATATATATATATATATATAGCAAACGGTTTACCATACATCGACGACTCAACCGCCTTGAACTATCCAGAGGTTCTAAATAATCACCCAAGGGATTCAATACTCTGACATCTGAGTTAGTGGTAAAATTCTCTCCACCTATTCTATCAACATCACACTGAATGTTTACCTATATCTTCCGTTCGAAACGACCATGTTTGTAGACAACATAGTAGGATCGGTCTGAATACTGCCGCGCACGCGTGAGTTCCGTCTGAATGATACACAAGCTGATCATACGCGTAGGTCATCAAACGGACGGGAAATGACCAACGACTTGTTAGGTTAGCAGGAAACATCATACCGGGGAGATAACTGGATCAAATTTAAGTACACGAACATTTTAAACCGTGGGGTAAACTGACAAATCACGTTTGGCGGATGCGATTTCCAAAGTACTATATCCCTTCTTAAAGATGTGTGAGAGGGCTCCTTACTTTCCTAGCCTGATGTTACATTCAACTGAATACACAACGACCACTCTGATTATCACGGAACTGAAAAATCCTGCACTATCCACTGTCCTACTCCAGTGACCTAACACGAACCTACAGTTGACTCTCGGTCATTATTCTAATCCTCCCCCCTTGAGTAGATGCCTAAATGAAACCAGATTACCTGCAGAATTCCAATGTTAACAGAAACCGAAACACCTAGTGCCGCTACCATCGGTTGAAGTTAGACTGGCGAAGTACAATTGAAGCCGATAAAAACTGGATTACTCATTACCTTTACTGATGGATCAGTGATACGCATAACCAAAACGTTTGTTTTAAAAATGCATGCAGTACTGGTGATTTCGACTCTCAAATAATAGATCGGATTCAAGATTAGATCAACTAAATGAAAAAGCCGTAGAAACTGCAATTGACTTTCTACTTACTACGGGATTGTCCACTTTGTGACGGTAAAATAATGGCAGACCACAGCTTTTACAGTACCGACGGAACTGCCGTTCGATGCCGTTGGACCAGCGCAAGTACACTGGAGTCAGCGGGTTAGCAGGTGTTGCAGTTGTTTTATGAGCTCGCTTAGATCCGTCAATGACACGAGCACCATCCCGTGGGCGCCGAGGTAACTTGTCAATAAGGCAGTCAATAATGAGCGACATCTGACCGCACAAACAAGAGTATACAAATAACGGCTTCTCACTGCCATAGTTGTGTCGTGGTTTCGAATCGGTCACAATGTGCGTCGCACGTTTGCGCACCTTTGGCTTCTGCTCTTTATTCATTGAAGAAAACAATCTGAAAGCGATAACATAGTTGCGTCCTAGACCGAAATGGACAACTATAATGAAATGTTCAGGAACGAACAAATATTTATTTAGCACGCTTTTTCTGACCAACTTCCATGACTAAAACCAGACCAAGAAGCATTGATTAGTCACTGCACCTCATGAACATGCGCTTAGTCTCAATCAGCGCCATTAGAATGTACCTCCAGGTTAGCCCGTTTTTGTGGCCTGAATGAAGCATGAGTGCAGTGAAAGGGACATGTCTCAGCAACTAGGGTTCATTATACGAGGGACCGGCAACAGCGACCTTGAAACTTGGAGTAGCATAGAGCCACATAAAGCTACACTACGTCTGGTGTGGCAAAGAGCCTTGTGACAATGAGTTGCCGTCTACTACAACTGGCCGGGAGATCTGGGATTTGAATCTCTGAACCTTTCGGTGACAGACGACCAGATCCCCCCTTAAGTAGTATAATCGTATTCTACAATGGGACGCCCGGGGGAGGTGACCTCGGGTCGACAAACATAACTGATCCAGCCATCATCGAGAGCTTAATTTGCCGACAGGTTAGATCAAGTCACAGAACTGAAGCCAGTGCCTTTGTGTTACGAACTACAAGTCATGTAAGAGGGGCGTCGTCCGTTGTCTCCAGATTTGTCGTTTGAAAAAAGTCAACGCTTGATTATTTCTCTTTTTCTGCCATGGGACTAATTGATTAATGAACTGCAATCTGTTCAACGGCTCTCTGCTTTTTGTTTCACTCTGGTGTTTGGCAGTTCACGATGCATTCACAGTCCGGTTGTTTGTACACATGAGCCTATGCGTCTCACAGATATTGACATCCTGGGATCATTGGAGTTTCAGTAGCTGAAGTGCAGGTTAAAAGTAGAGAAAACCATCTGAGAGAACATTATATGCAACATTCCGAAATGTCAAGGCTACGGAAGCCACTACCGATTGGTAAGTTTGATCACCACGTAAAAGTCAAGCCATCCAGCTATCG
Organism: Fasciolopsis buskii; assembly: GCA_008360955.1. Classification (NCBI taxonomy): domain Eukaryota; kingdom Metazoa; phylum Platyhelminthes; class Trematoda; order Plagiorchiida; family Fasciolidae; genus Fasciolopsis; species Fasciolopsis buskii. The sequence continues at coordinate 34,517 of LUCM01011707.1, read as the reverse complement.
ACTCTCGGAAACAAACATAGAGTACGAAGAGAGGAAGCAATTACAGGGGTGGATGATGAATTGAAACAGAAGAGTAAAGCATAATACTGATAGAAAAAGTGCACCAGAAACAATGGTTGTTGCGAGTGGTCGAAAAAGATAGAAGATTAATATATATGGTCTGTTGCTGTCTCGAGGCTAATTCCGAAAGGTTACATTCACGTAGCGTCCAATTTAAGTCCAAGGGCTGCCACAGTTCCGCTATATCCGAAGAGAGGCTATTTTAGTTAACCCAGTTGTCTTCTTAATCCTCGGTTTGAAGAGTTAAGACACATGCCATAGAAGGAATGAGTTTTCGTCGAGGATGGGTAGCGGCTCGTTGGTGATTGATACCCGACGAAGAAGTTCCCCTGAGTTTAACTGGGCTGAATTGCACCTCAGCAAGAACAGCCCACTTTATCGGGACACCGTTCGCATTGCAGCCCTCGTTACTTTAGTTCCAGTTTCAGCTCCAGTTTCAGTTCCAGTTTCAGTTACAGTTAGATTACAAGACTATAAGGCGAGATGTCTGATCTTTAAGGTTCCTGCACCGAGGGTTTGTATCGGAACATGGCTTTGTTCCTCCGGAAAGCTTTTTCAAGCAAACGCTGACTAGCAAGCGCGGCCGCTAATTGCGCGTTGCCGCCGCAAACTTAGCTCGCAAGCTATTATTGAAATATGCTCAAACGGCTCAACCTTTTGGTAATCCACTTCCATCACCTGGAGTAGGGTTGCTCTGCTACCCCGTACCTCAGCCGGGCCCTAAGCGATCTTGAGGGTCTGTATTAGGCCACATCCCTCCCCAAGTCTTTCGAGGATGTATAAGACAAGGGCGCTTAGCCTCTGCTCATATCCCTTATGCATCAAATGTCCAAACCAACGTGCAGAAATTCGCTGGACCTGTTCCATCGTTTTCCTATCTCTTGCCAAATAGGGTATCCATGCCTGGACGCAGCATTCCAAGTGCAGTTAGAAAAATGTTTTCAACAGCGCAGAAGGTAAGGCCTTCTAAATCTCATAGACCACCTAAGTCGTCGTAGGGCACACAGTGCCTCGCGAGAGCGTTGTGAAACTGCAGACTGCGTTCGAATTTCGCACTCACCACTAGCCCGAATTCACTTGCACGCCGAGTTTCTTCCATCGCAACCTAATGACCAGGTGAACCTGTGGGGAGAGATTTGCTTTTCCTTCCATGAGCCGCTGGCACTGGCTCGCAAAAAGTGCCATTCTTCCGACCAAAAATAAATTTTGCCTAGATTGCCCTGGATAGTCTTAGTTTTTTCTGTCCATTTAACTAATGCAGTGAGGGTACACCGCGCTTACCAGGCCGTCTGTTATGTCCTCGACATACATCAGAAAGGTTAGCGGTCCTACGGCAGACTCCTGGCGCACCCCGCTGTGTGACAATCCTCAGTCTGATAGACGTCTCTCGACTTTCACCCTGAAGATCTAACCGATGTATTTTCCCTTATATCATGGAAAACATGTGGCTCAACGGCTCCCCTAAGTAACCTGTTCGATCCGCTCGCCACTATTTCACCGAAGAAGTCTGCCGCAACTGATAGCCGAGGGTAACGCTCGATCCGTTTGACCTTCAGTCATGCACGAGGACAGATTTCGCACCTTCTCCAAACAGCGCTCATCTTTTTCTGATTAATGGCGACCAGGCCTGAAGGTACAATTTGTGGTGTGGTCTATGGAGAGCTCTTTACAGAGGAACGAAAATCTCCCGGTTTTGCGCGGCGGCACTGAATTCAGTCTATAAAGCTTTCGCCTGACTTTTCGCGCACTTGCAGCGTGCTGATCGTTCCACTTGAAATCCAAAGTAAACTGGACTCCAAGATCCCTCACTTAGCTTACTGCGTCTGTTACGAAAAGACCACCATTGCATGCAATTTAAGGGTATTAAGCGTTTCTTGAAAGCTGGTGGATTTTTCTGTGTTGAGTTGTGGAACCCGGTCTAACAGATGGTATTAATACATAGAGCCTCCCTTATGAGGGACGGAACCCGGTTCACATCATTCGTGAACTAAAGCCGAAGAGACTTCTGATGTTTATCAGAACCATCTATAGACCCTGTACCCGACCTAGTCTCTCCTATTCGGGCATCAAAAGTCCTACCGCTGGAAGAATGACCTGCTCCCTTCAGTGAACGAGCATCTATGCCAAAGGCTCGCAAACATTTTTCTACCGGCCAATCTTCACCTGGTCTGCGCGTTACATCGCCTAAAAAGCAAAACAGGTTTTCAAGGCAGGATCTGTGTTTCACAAATCCGTGTTGAGCGGTGCTCAGCTCGAGGTGCTGCTTCGGACGCAAGCATGCATGTTCTCTGGTAATGCTTTTAAGCACTTTGCAGGGGCCGCTTGTCAGGCCCGCCGGTCTGTAACCCCCTACACCCAACCTCAAGCCATTTTTGAGGATAGCCATTACGGCAGCTGCTTCCCACCCCTGTGGCAAACATTACCGTTGCAGAGTCGCCTGATGTGGCTTACAAATGGACCTCAACAGAAAATCGGCCAGAGGGTTTATGATAGCCGAGTGGAACTCACCTGCGACAGCCTATATTGCAACACTTTCATTCGCCAAATATTGACAGGAGTTATTTTCTGTTACAAGCAAGTTGTTCACATCTGGTGGGGGAATAGGAATATCCAACTCTATGGAAGCCCCCGAACACCCTATATACACTTCTAAAGTAGCCACTTACTACATTTGCCTTGCCGCTGTCATCTGCCGCGACAGAATTTTCTTTCGCTGTTATTGGACTGGCCCCTACATAAGTGACCATTTCAACTGGAGGTAAACTTATTATTTCGTGGGCTTCTTCTCAGTGCACCCGGCTAAGGGGCCCCTGAACTATACTCGGCGTTTGGCACTGACATTTAGCCTCATTTCTATGATTACACAGAAACCTATCTCTACCATACCGAGCCGCTTCTGTTTATCGTCTCTTCAGCGGTATAAACTGTGCTTGAGCGAGTGGCGGGGACTTCCACAATACCCGCCACGTGTTTTACACACGGGTCTCATTCGTGCCCTGTGGAAGTTTCAAGGCCTAATCTCGAGGGTTCCCTATATCCAATTCCCCAAGCGTTCCTCACATCTTGGCCGCAGCCACTGGAATTCACGCACAAACAGCATATTGGACGACCGCGTGATCAATTTCGCCTAAAGAAGGATAAGGCTGCAGCCGCTGCATAGCCCTCACTTGCTTCGTAAGCACTAGGGAAATTTGGGGTGATAAACATCCAATCCAATGGTGTTTTCATGCAGATATCCTAGTAATCCTTCGTCTACATTCTGTGGTATACAAGTTCAAATTTCACACTTGGGTTGCTGTAAGTTGAAATCGCTTACGATCAGGACTTTCCGGGGGCAGTAACTGCACCTCTTTGGGGCTGGTAAAGTTGGCTGTCTTTCACATTGCTCTACATGGGGGGGCGATAAAAGCAAACCAAGTGAACCTTCCGCATTTCGGCCAGGTGAGCTTGACAGTAGACAGCCGTGAATTCTTATTGCCAAGTCTACCTCCCGATTCCAGGGGGTTTATCCCCTATAAATGGCATCCAATTTTCGGGGCACATCTATTACCCTCGGATGTCATTTTCTCCAAGGTCTATTTTGATATAACGTGTTTAGTTTGTGATATCAGCTTGGTCGTGTTCGCTTTACCACAGAATAGGTCTGCGAGTTTCCCGTAATGCGGCACATTTCGGAAATCTTCGGTTTCGAATCGCTTAGAGCACTCGACACTTTTGCTGTGGTTTGCAATTTCGCGTTTTGTCGCATCGATGCAACATCTGCGCCACTGCAAACACGAAACAGTTCTCTCATCCAGCATTGGGATCGGACCCTCTCGTTTCTGTCGACTGAGGACTCATTGAATAGCGGTACCGAATGAGATAGAAATGACGTTCCTAGGAGCAATTCCAGCGTCCCCTACATTGAGGAGCCTGCCTTAACAGGTTGACGATTCCGGTGATACTGTCAAATACCCGTATTCTTCTTCATTTACTTTTACACGATTTGTGTTTGTTAGATATAACATCGCAAATGACTGTCCTGAGGGGCCAAAGTCGTCAAACGACACAGATGATACCAATTCCTCTGTCACGCTTCAACAAGTGACAACCACCCGGGATACACGGAGGCGTTACTTGCAGCAATGGGGTTGTGGTAGAAGGCCCGTAAAGTTGCCCAACATGTGGCGCAACTTACCTAAATTTTGGAGTCCCTTCCAGTCGATCTTATGGCGCTGACAAAGGAGCTTGCGCTAAAAATCCTGAAGAGCAGCCGCACGGTCGTCTTAAAGGTGCTTCATTTCAGCACAAATTTCTTCAAGGGAGGGGCGTTTGCAGGAACTGCTTGGATAGCAAACATGTTGCGGGGATGGCGGTACCAGGAAGGCCCATGTCAGTTGGCACGTCCTTTTCAGCTTAGAATGACGAATGTATCGTAGGTGATCACTGCCTAAATCATCTGTGAAATGAAAACGGTCCGTATCTTCTCCGGATGCACTGGGGACTGGTGAACCGGTGGAAGGTACCGAGATTTAGGCTCTCAGACTCCAACGAATAGGCTCTCTTTGAAAATTCTTACAGAAAAGAAACCCCGGACACAACTGAAGCTGCTGAACACGATACGCAGGCACCAACTGCTACTTCTCCATCGCAGTCCGCCAAGCCATAATTCAGCCCTCAGGTAACCAAGCTGGCTGCAGGCGTCTTCTCAGCTCAACCAAGTGCCTTGCACTTGATGTTCCGATTAAAGCAGAAACTCGGGGTGCTTACAAGAGTTGTATACTCAATGAGAGTGAAGCAGCAATCTATCTGGTCAAAGAAAGGAAAGAAGAAGAGAAAAAATTGTTGGAAGAAAAGGATAGTCGCCTTCGTATACAGCAAGAAGCTGCGCGATTGGCTGCCGAACAGGCGGCTCGAGAAGAGGCCGATCTCGCAGCTCGGAAATCAGCTAAACTGCAATGACAACGGGAGGAAGAGGATCGTGCTAAGCACGAGGCGGCGGAACCTGAGCGATTGGCGAAACTTCAGTGTGTTGAGGAGGAGCGTATTATTCGACAAGAGGAACTAGACAGAATCTTGTCACGTGTTGAACATACCCGAAGGTTTGCGTCCGTTTCCTCACCGTCCCTTCAATCTCAGGCCGAGTCTTGATTGCTGTCCATCCATTGGGAATCATGAAGTTCGAGAAATTTGAGCACGAATCACCTGTCACACAGGATGTTGTTTAGATCATTTTTACCGACTTTCTGAAAACAGATACATTTTCTCTTATGACAGTGGATACTACCAAGAAGGCGTTATCTTCGGTGAATCAGGCAGCAGAGATAGGTAAGAAATTCCCTGCCGTTGTTGAATTCACTTTAACAACCGGGTCCAACACTGTCCAAGCGGAATCCGTAACTGATGCTCTTCTGAGTGAGAATGTCAATGTTCACTCGACAAGTGACATGCCTGTAAGCACATCAAGAGTCTCCGTTTGTTCCAATCTTGGGAAAACCAACGGCAACGAGGATACTTTCTTGAGAGCTTATCAACTTTCATCCAGTCATGAGTCCATAGGGCACAATCAAATAACCAGTTCCATCGACTGACCTCCCCCTCAAGGAAATATTTAGGCTGGCGACATCGGATCAGGATATTTACCTGGTTGCCATGCACCGAACGGTTCTAGTACCGTCGGGCGAAGAATCCCAAGGAACTGCTTTTCAAATCTTCATTGCTTCGATCCATGCTTGGTGTCGGACGTCTCTTAAACCGTACAAGGGACACCGTCGCCGGATTACCTCGGGGCTCGGAACACAAGACGACCGATACTCTGTCGTTGAACAGTGTTAACGCTGGTGGTGCTCCCTCCCATGTTCATTGGCCGCAGGACGCTAGTTCAGTAAATCCCAACCGGCGTGAGTGTATTCAAACCTTTGCGGTTCAAGAACGGTTGTCGTGAGCCCACAATATAAGCATCTGGTTTTGACTCTCACGGTGCCGCTTCCACAGGTGGACCCACGTTCAATGGGTCGGCTGATCTGTTATGCAAACGGGTCTTGTGTGCCTCGTGGACCATCATGGAACGTTTTGGAATTGAATTTCACGGAAGCGTCATCGGGTAATTCTGATCCCGCAAAGTCTAACGGTAATGTGTTCGCGTGGCACACTATCCCTATTCAGTGACCCCTCGACTAATGCGTATGTCACTCAATTAAACAAAGTCACCAGAATTCAACGGAATGAGTGATAATTTTAACCGTTGCAGTCAACTTTCAAGCTTGTTCAGTCGAGAATTAATTGAATGCAAAACAGAGAACGCGAGCCTAATATATAACGGTCGTTTAATCTCGTAAACAAACTCATTTTTATCATTGCTAACAGACGAGCACTTCACATATACGATGCTTCTTTTGTTGTCATGGCATGTCGCTGATATATAGGCAAATACGAATAAGTTGCCTTCAGCATTGCCTGATTCCGTTAATTATTTCCACCTCTTATAGAACTGTTGTTGTTGTTGTCGCCATTAGGCACCTGCATTGCGCTCCTCAGATTGTGCCAAAATTTCTTGGTTTGCCTGGTTTTGTCTTTCAACTTTCGGCTGATCCCAATATGTTTACTAAGATCCGTGCCCAGCTTTTGAAGGGTGAATTTATATGAATGTAGTGTATTTTGCCTCCAAGCTCTTGTGTAATAACGCACAACCGTTGGAGTTCTTATGGGAACTGTAAAGGTGTTCCTTGTCTCTTCTTTCAGATTTCAGTGTTCGGGAGAAAATACGGCCATTTGAGACAAATGGCGCTTCTAAGAACAGCAGATACCAAAGATTGTGTTGGCCTTCTGTGTTGAAGAGTTCGACGTTCTCATTGACTAGGGTTTCAAAATATAAAAAGGTAGATGCTGGTGAAAATGATTTTCGAAGAGGAATACGGCTGTGGTGTAAAAAAATACGGGAGAAGGTTGGAGTTGACAGAGTGGAAAGCTGACTTAGACGCAGACAACGATCACGACTTGAAATCGGAGCATGTAGTATCAAGGGACAGGATTAATGGGGGCCGGTAACAATTTCATCTCAAGTGGGGCCGCCTTCGGTAGGAAAAATGCAAACATCAGTCAAGTCAAACAAAGTCAGTGTAAGAGTTGATTGGCGCATGAATTAAATTACCCGCAACAATATGCGCTGCATCCTCAAGAAGAGTTGTAGTACATGCTAGAATGGAGTCGAAAAGATGTGATATTTTGTTGCCAGGCCGGAAAACAAAATAACGTTATCACTGAATTATACCGCAACCAACCAAACGGCGCAAACTGAGACATGACAGCGAAGTCTATGGAGCGGGAAAGAAGAATGAAGAATCACAAGGAGGAGTGAAACAACTGTTAGGGGATAAGTGCGTGCCATATAAATAAAGCTACAAAATTCAAACACGTTTCACACAACGTCATTTAAATCGGTCGGATGGTTGAAAATTTACCTAGGAAGAGGTTGGCCGGCTCTTAAGCTACAGCGGGTTGCCTGGTATGTGTAAAAGCAAACGGAACAGTAGGACTATCGCACAAATCGCGAGTTCCATGTGCCCAAAATTCGGGTATCATCCATTATGTATCATTATAAACAGTCAGTTCTAAGCATAAATCAGGTGAGAATTTGAGAGGTTGTAGTTTACCAAATGCACGAAACGTGTCCGTAATTGAAATCACGACCACAGAAGGAACAAAATGGTCAAACGTCTTTGTGAGTCACATCTGTGAAATGAATATAAAGAAAAAGTCCGAGTTGCAAAGCACAAAGGCAGTAGAACATGATCTCAAAGCGACCTGATTTGGCAACAGGGCCAGATGAGCGGAAACTTTGTCGCCATTTGTTGACTTCAGTAAAAGTATTTGAGTGAAATTTCGCACTCTGGTTTACTATCGTTCCCACCACAATCTGGTGAAAATAGGATATTTACACAAGTGCCACTACCTATTAATGCCGCAAGTCTCAGGGCCAAGTCGGCGAATAGTTTATGAGTGTAACACAAGCATGGAATGTAGAGAAGCCTAGATACGGTGCAAAATTGTAGAACACGTACCTACTCACGGATTACCAGAAAACATGCGGTATATTGGAACAATTAAGCGAAAAATGAGATTCCCATGACTGTTGTTACTGGGTCCAATTTTGTCGACATCAGTTCCATCCGCTGACGCAGGACCGTGATCAGTGTATGTGCGTCAGTAACCATGCTTTCTTGGGCCACCGGGCTAGGGCGATCTGGGAGGAAAACGAATTTCCAAAGATGTTGGGTGATAAACATTCCAAATGACGGTTTCCACGGGGTGTTTCATTTCGTAATAGGAAACGCTGGGATCGGATTCAATCTGCGGTACTAATATCTTGCAAAATGTAGGCATGTTTGCCATTGTTCTCCGAAATGATAAATGCAGGCGTGATTTAACAATTGACGTGATTCAGAAATCCCATAAAATACAACGTAATTTAACGAAGAAATTTTGAATTCAAAATGAAAAAATAACAGCAAATGGTGACCGCATCTCTCAAGACATCTGTCTGCCATACAAAGGTATATATGAAAAACAGGTTATGCAATGGTGTTATTCTTCGTAGCTTGGCTTCAACAGGATGGTATTTGTCCTTTCGGTGAACTAGACAATTTGACTGTAAACTTTTCATCACTAGCCAAAGTGTGACAATCAGTGCCACGGTTTTAACACCGATGATGTCACCTCGGCCAAATATGAAGAGTTTGCAATCAAACTTCCCAGCTAAGCGAACAGTGCATTACTACATTATATATACACATGCGATTGATATGCTGCAGAAACAAATTTATGGTGAGTGGACTGAGCTCCTCACTTCCAAAATTCAAAGAATGCGTTGAACATAGGAATAAAAGGAAGAGTGACAGACGAAATTAAAATGACCGTTGCTCTTGATCGACACTGGCTTGTTTCAAAACGAGAAGTCGGGCCTAATAGTAGGCAAAAGTTCTGAAACGGAAAAACCGCTCTATTCAATATTGAATTGCTTTCCTTGCATACAAACTGGAAAGGAGGTACAACGCCCATGTCACAGTTTATTTCCCATCTCTACCTTTTCGTTCTAATGGAAACTAGACAGGGATTACTTCATTCCACATAGACGTGGAGACGCTGCAAAAATCTGGGTGGGGGTGAAAAAGCTTTTGTCGCAGGCTCCAGTGCACCTGCCGCAATTCAAAGTAAGATAGACATTTTTGTGAGAATCGTCGTGAACTGGTACGTCTAACTACTGGTGCAGCTTAGGGGAAACAAAACTTGATGAGCGCTTCTGTTACCAGTTTTTTACTTAAGCGACGACTCAAACAGAGATGATGGCGAACAAATCTGCACTGAGCACTGCTTGTCGCGCTCTTAGTACACAAACGGGGGACCAGTCGCCAAGCTAATAGTCAGCCATAAGTAAGATGCGTTCATATTGAGTGAACAACCAATGTGGACCCGTAGCATCAATGTCCCAGAGTGCAATGGGTTTTCACTCGGTAATCCTCCCCCCGTGAAATACCGCAAGTCTGAAGATAACACTTTAGCGAGACAGTGGTAACTTACCCCTGTGCACATGTGGGACACTTTATTAGGATGAAGGCGTAAAAGCTCAATGCGCTAATAAACCACTCATGGCCTAAGCCAGTGAAACAGCAGTCAAGGCTCCCAACGGCTTGCGAACATTCAGCTAAAATCTGTCACCTTGAACACTAAACTTCTGCAGAAAGCCGCAAACCAACCCTTATAGTGGATTAGGTACCCGGATTGCAGCCCACGAGAGGAAAATCACAGATTGTGACAGGCACTGGTTGACACAGAAAAGGAGTACCAACGAGGTGATGAGTGGTAAAATCTATACGTAAACACGCATGAATGGTCACTGTCAATCGGAGAAAAATTTGTGGTTTACGTGCTCACATACGTCAGTGTGGTGCGCACGATTTCCCGAATTTTTGGTATCATGATTCGTTCACACTCTGCATACAGACTTGTGCTAAGTGATGAAAATTAATGGTGAACAGATGCCAGATACAGTACGTGCCTTCAAACGGCGAGAAAAAATACGAACATACGTCTTTGCAGCACTCATATACCGTACGAAACCGTCAAGATCACATAACCATATGAGGATGGGGCGTGTGAAGGCACTGCGATGCGTTGAAACCGGTTGCTGCCATTTTAGACGCACAGTCCAATCAAGGACCAACCACCACAGGTAATTGTGAAAGGGAATTTAAAAAAGGGTTTAGGCAGAAAGAGAACACTGAATAGGTCCGCAGTCTTGGGGCGACAGAACAACACAAACAAACGATGACACGTAATTTTACGGCAGCCAGTCACCTAGGGAACCCGGAACGGGATGCCGGTCATCCGGCGACTATGTGGAGCTATCATTGAAGAGCGAATCACTGGGGCCGCTGGAAGCAACCGCAAAGCCTTTTGCAATTGTGTGCAACTTATGGCAGCTTTACGATAAAACGCCGGTGGAGTAAAATTCGCCGGCCCACTAGGTCGACCAACAGCCAAGATAAAGCCAACCGTCTGCCTGAATATTTTCGGGCTGCACATAGACGAACGGAACAGCCACATGTGAAGTACTGCACATACGGAAAGAAATGGACAGGCCGAAAGCGGAAGTGTCAGACAGGATCCACCCTGCAACTGCATCGTTGCTAGCGGAGATCCTGGTGAAAACATACTTTGGGCTACTTAAGATGCCGCTAGATTAAGAGCGACTTCCCGCGGAATGCACGACTTTGGTAGTAATATCGATGCATAACTGTGGCAGCTACAGGCCTGTGAATCCGGCATCTATCGTGCTAAAAATCAATAAAAGGTTTCTGCGAGAGATAACAGCCAATCTTGAAGTGCAGCTCTTTTTACTGACGAGACAGTCGTGCGTGTCGATAGTGGAGATAAGTTCCCGTTACGATATTGCGCAATCCTCCTGGAGTACATAGAAACGACTCGCCTGAAAGGTACGCTTCTAGTTGATCGGTTCAAACGCGCCTTGCTCTTAAAGACAGATAATATGCTCCAACATATGCCCGTGCAACACATAAACCTCGATCCGGACGGGATTCTACACCACACCACGTCCCTGTTCCCTCGTATTCCTGCGTCACCCAACCCTGGCGATCTTCAGGCGAAACAAATTGCCTATTCTGACTGGACGCACATAAATGCTGTTAACCATGCTAATGATAATAATAAATATTTTTCGATTTACCAAAAGCATGCGCAAGGCAAGATCAATTTTTTCAAGGAGGGTGCAGAGTAATTGCGCATAACAGAATTCGAAAGGGACAAGGGGATGAGTGCCTATTTAAGTTTTTCGGGAAGCCTACTAGAGATTGGAATCAAATGCCCTAAGGCAATGCAGTAAGCACAAGCATTTCAGTGAGAAACCAAAACTGGAAAACTAATTTCACAAAAATATAGAGTTTTCGTGGGACGGTTTACGAGCAGCGAACAACGACTCAGTTCCTGTTTAAGCGCACTGAATATGCGCACTGCTAGCGCAAAAGATGGCCAGAGCTCAACGGCGGATGGCGAGGTATGACCGGTGTCTCGAAATACAAGAGCATTACGTAATGAGCGGGGGAGACGGGGGGAATGCCAAAGCCGACAAGCGAAATCGGCAAACGGCTGCAAGCGGGCCGTATACTTCACGTGCGAGACAACCGTGCGAACGCTAAGTTTCTGGTTGATATCGGAACCTGAGCATTCGTCTTACCCATTGGCCACGCCAAGCCACGTGCATTTTAGTTTGGCTGTCAACTGCGAATTCCGCGTCCATCCTCGCTTACGTCAAGAGACAATGAGAAGCTAACCAGGGATCACGGCCGCTATATCTGCGAACGTTCGGGCATGCTGAGGTTTCAACAGGTACCCCGAGAATCAATTTTTGCAACAATACGAAGTGAGCTATGATTCACATGGACTTCTGTTGGTTAATCGCTCATCGGACAATAAACTTCGGGTTTTTAGCCCGCATTGATGCTAACCAAACCATTGGTATGTACGTTTTGGCATACTGAATGGTTTCCAGCCAGTGTTCAATAAATATTGTCAACTAACTAAACCCTTAGAAGGGCTGTGCTGGCTGACTGATTACGTGCTCTATCACATAGTGACGAGTGATCCGTGAGTCACGGCTCCACTTCCCCGAGGAGCAGCGGAAAATTTATCCCTTGCCAAAAGTGGGTTCGACACTTCGCTTGCAAATATTGCCGTTTTTCTTTCGCGAAGTGCTAGTGCCCCACCGCTGCACACTTTAAAGGAATACAGCGTAGGATGATGACTATGTGGTGATTTCTATGCACTCAACGCGGCTATCCGTTTCGGCATGTACAAAGCTGGACTTTCCTCAACCAATGAATTATTGACCAGAAGGTGAAAGCTTTCAGGATGGACATTAAAGTGAAAAATTGGATAGCACAGAATCTAGAGGACAAATCGTTCAAGGTAAAAGTAATAGGGCGTCTGTCAAACATAGAACTGTCGTACAGTGGGGTGTTATGGGAGTTTGTCTGACGATCACTGCTTTTCCTGATGTATGTCAACGACGTAACAGACGACTTAGATACCCGTGCCTTATGTTTGCGGATTGCACGAAATACTTAGGAGCGGCAATCTATGAGGCTATCCAGAAGGATAAAGTTTACTAAAGGTCGATGAGACGGGAACTTTTGTTGACATTATGAAACTGCTCGCGACTCATGGAAAGCGAGGCTGGCCCCACCCACTACATGGGTCCACTCAGCATTCAGTTCACAACGGACTAAATGCGGCAAACGACGGACTTTGCGATATTATTAGGTGCGAAATTCAACACTAGGTTTTCATTTCAGAAATTAGTAGATAAGACATGCGGTCACATGCGAAATCAGTAAGACTGTAGAATCTGCCAATTGAAGGTTCTTATACCGTTGTTCAGGGCGTTTTTCCGACGGCGTTTAAAATATTGTGTCCTAAGAGAACGTATTTGATGAAAGATGTAAAAACGGAGCAACGGTTTCGGCTTCCTTTAATACCTTGATTTTAAAGCTGAGACATATGAAGCATGGGCAGGACCTAAAGAAACTCGACTTGTACGCCCCGAAGAAAGCGCAGGAAAGAAGGTGACTTAATACAGACCATAAAGATCGTTAAAGACGTGACTGATTTACTGGGTAACCTTGAAGCATCAACCCAGATAAGGGGGAATGAAATACCGAAGGGAAAGGGTGGGGATCGTGGGAAATCGTATACATACCGGGTTGAGCAGCTAATCATTTATCCTACGAGTTATGATCGGCTGGAACACGCGACCAGAAGTATTGGTCGGTGGTATCAGCGCCTGAATTCAATAGGAGACTAGGCAATTCATGGTCATGTTTGAAGAGGACGGCTTATGGGTTTTTGGGCCGAGGAATGCAGGCATGTATTCGTCACTTTATATGATGGTTGGAAAGAGTGATGGAGTCACATAAATAATCAGCAATTGCACCATGAAAATTGAAGAGAGTTAGACCTACTTTGGTCGGAGCGCCATCTGATCTAAGGAGTTTTCGGCACAAGAACCTGGACTGTTGGGCATCTCGCCTTAATATGGTGCAATCTACATCGAAGTAGAACCGGAACTGGGACGGTAAAGGCTTGAAAAAGCTGCCAGATGTCATGATCGAGGTGAGGTCTGTTCACAAATTGAAGAGGAGACTAGACATTGTATGGCTATCTGTGTTCGGGGAGTCCAGTGTGTGAACTGTAGGGCTGGGGAGATGGACGTGAGGAAAACATCTCATTAATTTCCCCCCTTAATTTGATGAGTTTCGGGGTCACACCTAATTTTCGCACTTTCGCCCTAGAAACCGAAAAGGGATTCCACCCTCCTGTTGCCGAAGCATCCTCTGATCGAAGGAGCTCCCGGTGGAAGAACTTGGACGATCGGTCATTGTGCCGTATAACATGCAAACTAACTGGAACTGGAACAGGCTGCGCGGTAGGCTAAATACCTGCGCTACGGTCGCATTGCCCTTGCGGTACTCGCAGGTCGGGGTGACTTTCCTGTGATGCAAAGAATAATCCGCTTGTTTGTTATGCCTATATTCTTTGTGCATGTTGTGTTATGTCCGCTCTATTAGGTTCTTGCGGAGCCCTTTGATGTAGCACAGCAAAAGCCGTTTCTCCGCGACCATGGAAGATAACCCTAAATCTGGAACAAGGTAAAATTGAGTGAAGTTTTTACCTGTCCCAGAATATTTAAAAAGTCTACACCTAACGGCAAGTTAACAATATACCTTGGAAAGCGCGACTTCATCGATCACCTATCGCATGTCGACCCAGTCGGTAAGTTTACCAAATTTTGATAAGCTGCTAGGGATACTAGAAACTTAACTTGCTGCGATCTTCATGTCTGAATTTTGAAGGGTCATTTTAGTACCTAAATCAGTTCGCGCATTCATCTGATAAGAGAAATGTGTATTATCTACAGAAACTTTTGTCTTGGTTTATTCGCCTATCAAAATCCGAAGCCTAAAAGAAATACGATGTTTGAGTAGAAATGACCGCGTACCGTCGAAGTATAGTATCATGTCCAACGAAACTAGGGGAACTAGCTTGTTTGCAACGCGAGATTTTTTTTTGGTGCATCACTTCCCGTCTATACTCGGAAGTAAGTGCAGAAATGTAGAAGAACCTCTTGGAGTTTGGGTAAAAACAGCTATGAAAAGTGATAGGCTTTCTGTGGTTCGCGGCTGAAGTTTTTGGCCCTTCGTTAACCCGGGTCATTTAGAGTGCGGAATGTGAAACCCAAGCTTCCATCAGAATTGCAAATAATGGGGTATGATAATAACAAGGAGAACCTATACTGAGCGGAACCGTTTGTGTACCATCCTAAAATCTAATACTTCAATGGTTAGAAATCGGATTTTCGTATTGATCCTTTGGAGTCGGGTTACAACTGGCAGAGGTATTTTGGAGGTCACCACAAGCCTTGCAAAAACCACATGATATTTCGCGAACCTGCTACATTTGTAGCGCCACCATTAATTGAAGCTTTCTCTCAGGGCACTGGTGTGCAAAGCCACAATTGAGTGTCTTTTACGGCTACGTGAACTGGTTTGTCAGCGTTGAGATTTCTTTCGGCCACCAATATCTCCTTAGCATTGCTCGAGTCAAGTGAGCGTTGACGAGCTACGTTGTCGTGTTTGGTGCACAGTTGACCACCCACTGAAGTAATCGTTCCGCATCGCTTTTTTTTGGCCTAGACTAGTACTGCGAACGGCTGCCCATTGTCTAACTTTTCGTGTTCATTCTGCGTATCGCCACAAGATGGCACCTTGGCGTGGCGTAGCGGCGACCTATGCAGGATGGCTTATCTCAAGCCGGAGATTCAGTCATGCCTGGAAGGTCAATGGGTAGAGGCCTGACGAATTAATCTCCTGGCCCCCCAAG
>LUCM01011705.1:0-81553 GCA_008360955.1 Fasciolopsis buskii | reverse complement strand
CTATCTATCTATCTATCTATCTATCTATCTATCTATCTATCTATCTATCTATCTATTTATCTATCTATTTTTCATATCCGTTCACTCTTTCCCATTTATCGATTCAGCTTGTGCGCATGCAACCCTTCATTCCATTTGATCTATTCTTTGCCCGATTACGGATCTCTGACCAGATGGAAATATAGCTTACCTCATGTTCTCTGACTTGCATAGCTGAATTTACTTCCGGCCGGGAGGAATCCGATAACGTTTATCTTAATTGTCTACGTTCACTTTTCGAGCGCACCTTTTCATGGGTGTATTTTGCAACGGTCGTTCCGGGTTTGTTGGATGCGGCATATACGACTGGTGCTTTTGGTTCACCAAATGGCGGGAAATGGATCGATAATAGATTGCTCACACAAACTTTGCGGATGCACTGTGTTCGGATGACTTAAGGTAGACGAATACTGCAACTGTAATAATACTGAATGCAACTAAATTATTATGAAAGGCAAATAGATTATTTCAGTGTGGATCACGCATTACAGTCCCCGGAGTCCAGTGATAACGAAGCTTGCATTAATTAGTAAAAGCGAATTGAAAGGCTTTTTGTCTTTTGCAAAGAAATATTTCAAAATTTATTGATTCATTTGCTTTCTGAATATGCTTACTATTCTCGAAGGTATAGAGACACGCTAGTGACGACCCCCGAAAATCAGTCTCGTCATGAACAGAGAATTCCCAACCAAGCGTGGGTTTCGTTTTTGTAAAGCTTGTGAAACCGTGATTAGAAATTTAAATACACACTTGGAGATAACTCGAATCCAGATCAGCGCAACAGATAATGATGTCCATTCAGTAAAATCGGTGCGCTTAAAATCGATCTTGATGTACGGATTGCAACAAATATCACCTTTGTTTTGCGCAGTAACTATAAAAGGAAACATAAAAGTTCCCCTATTCCACTGTTCTACCAACTTCCCTAGGATCCATTGCACGATAAATGCAGTTACGTAGGTTTAGACATTCGAGTCAGACTGCTCTGTCGGAAAGTTTCCGATTAGTCGACAGGGAGGCCAGATCGTTCTCATACAGCTTTCACCCTAGGTGCAGAATTCTTTGACTTTTGTTAGTTCCGACACGTACTTCCTTTATGCCAACTAACAGCAACTCTTTCATCATAAAGTACGCCGACAATGCGGATTGCTGTGCCAACTCAGCCATCCCATCCGGCTCTTTTTGGATCTCGACAGCTGATCGAGAGATCACAAACGAAGTATACGTAGATGCAAACTTGTTTCTTTTGTCACAAAACGCTCTAAGTACGTACATATTGCCGAAACTATGATTGATGTAAACGCAAACCCAGCACACTTGGGCAACAACCATTTACTGCGTATCGTGAAACTGCAATAAGTCACAGTCGTATCATTTACGGCCATTTCGTTCCTGACCGCAGCACAGTGACTCATCTAATGAGGTACCGCAGGATAACACCAAAGCTGAGTCTTTTTAAACACTGTTATGACCCTGTTAATATTACATTCCTTCCCTAAATTGCGAAACACATTTCATTTGAACAAGTACTCTTGAGCAATAATCTTATTCAGTTAGACTGCCTGTGGAAACTCCAACGGAATTCGTCCTCTTCCACTACCACAAAGCATATGAAAGTTTCTCATGCAGAATTGTCACTGAAACTCACCATCCGCTCTCATTGCCCAACCCTTCCGTACCGCGTCCTGTGCAACAGGGTAGTGTTCCTAATGAATTAAAGCTGCATTTAATCATTTAGATGAATCCTGAAGTTTAGAATTTATAATTTTAACACCATTTTTATGCCTCGGCACTAATGATGCGTTGGGCTACGTGTGTTCAGTTGGTGCAGCTACTGACCTTGCACGACATTGCTCTGGTCCTGGCTACCAGCTCCTAGCAGTCAACAGTAGTGAAAGAAGAATTGAAGGATCGTAAAACTGGAAAACTATGGAGAAGCGAATGTTCAAGAACGCCGCTGACTGCATCATTGAACCATATTACCTGAGACCTGCAGACACTGAGTTTGAATACCTCACGGACCCCAACCCGGCAATCTAACTGGACCTACTCGGGACAGTCTACCGGCAGCAGTTTTCGTACTTTTTGCGGTTTCACGGACTGCTCGCAATGCATTGTATTGTTTGGATTTCTGCGTACACAGGTGCCCACATTTCAGTCATAAAGGATACATACGTCACCTTATCAGAATACAGAGCTGGAAAAAACGCAGCGAAGAATAGGACACAAACTTCAAGGGAGATTGTGCAGAAAATCAGTCATTAAGTGTTCGCGATTGGGAGAACTCAGAGTAGGTAGGAAATAGCCAAATTCTCATAGGGAGGCTATGCAACTTACGGTAGAGCGCGTCCGGGTTTGAGAACGGCAGCTAAAAAGATCAGTGTGTAAGGGAAGGGACGAATCTGAAAGAAGTTAACGTACAAAGTTTTCAGACGCGGACAGATACATGTCACATAGTTTTGTGCAGAGTTCTTTCAGCAGTATGTAAGATGAACCACCCTATTCTCCACAGTATCTGCCTTGGAGAACAGTTTATACCATGCGGCGACCAATGAAATAGAGTGCATGACGTCTCAAATACCGCAATGTGTCCCAATTCAGTGGCTGTTCAACCGACCGAGTTCCACGACCCGATACCTTAAGCCTGACCTCAGCATTAGCAAAACATTTCTACTATGTTTTACTAATACTACGAAGTCATTGGCGTTCAAATATTGGAAGTGTATTCATCCCTCAAGGTGCGGCCGGTAAATGCATCAAAATACTAATCGATTTGAATTGGCTTATAAGTGACACACGTTCCTACTTTGGGAAGATAATTCCTCTTACAAGAAGGGTGATTACATCCTGATTCTGGAAATAGTGTTTGATGGGGTGACTGTTCTCATGCTAATCGTATGTCGGAAGCGGAGCACAGATTCTTGTGCCATATTTCAAATTCCACAACCTTAAAAATCAACCATTTGTCTGCCTGCTGTGAATCGTGATACTGTTTTGGTGTTTCTCGTTGTTTTTTATCAATGGTTAAATTAAATTTGATAATCAAGCGCACGAATTCAGGTCTTTTCCAGAAGATCTCCCTAGTCCTTTGGGTACTGCTAGTGATCAGTCTTTGTCTACTCGTTGGTGATAATTTAATTCTATAATCTGTGGATCTTCATATTAATTTGATGCTTACTTCGTCCAATGCTGCTGTGCTTGCTCCGATTTTAGTGAGCTCTATCAATATCTTCGTTGTCTACCAGCAAGTTTCCATAAAAACATCTGATCTTCGTACCTTTGCATCCGAGGCTGTGTTGCGAACTTATTTGTTTAGTGTTCTTCGTACTGTCAACCTGCATTGTGATCAAGCGTATTGTTCTCCTGAGAATTCTAAAAGATCCTGTTGATTTCATCAACCTTTCCAACATTTCCATCCATGAGTCAGGGTCGCAGTATGAAAATCTGACGAATTATCTTAATCAACGCCATGGTGTTCATTGCCTTACTGAGACATGTTACGTCCAAACAGAAAAACTCGATTCGCCTCTAACTGAAAATGGAGTACAAAGCTGATATGGAGCGTATTGTCAAACACGGTTGAAGACTTTCACCTTCGGGTACATTCCACAGTTATGGAATTCGCAATAATCAAACGTAGTTCGTGCCATTGAATTCTAACTGGTGAATACTAGTTGAACTATTGGGAAACTGCTCAGACAGTTAAATTACAAAAACTTCACTGTGATGAATGCCATGTGGTTGTGTACTGTGGACTAGTAAGCAGTGATTCTTAAGTGAAAATTCCAAACATCCTCCGGTGTGGGTTCATCGCTCAGTTAATTGATCACACGTGTTGCAAATGCTTGGGTTAAGTCTATGAGAGGGTTCAAGCTGGTTGAGATCGAAGACTGATCATATTCGGGTTGATTCTGTATTTGTTAAATCTCTCCTTATTAAACTTAGAAAGTCTCTTCTTAAAAAGAACTGGTGTGAGGTTTGGACAATTTCAAAACTAGTGTTCATCTGCCTTTATGGCCATTACCAGCGGGACTCATGATGACATCGGCTCTTTGATTACTTAGGCATAGAGCATCTGTTGGATATTTCATTTTAGTTGAGTAATGATAATATAGCTGGTTTCATCGCGGAACGTTGCCCAGTGGGACTATTTCCGAAGTATTGATTCCACGAGGGACAACATTAGCGTTGCCCTCTTGACCATGGTTGGGTTTCTCTGCTTAGATTGAAATACAATAAATGAAAGCAAGGGTCAATGTTGCACCCTACTGAACCGGAAAATCTGACAATGAGAACAGCCTCCCGACATGAATAACCACGGACTAAGAAGGTAATTTTAAAATGGACCCGATCTAAGATTGCAGTTAAGTCAGCACAGTCCTGTTAACGGATTTTCTTCACATGTTTTGATTGCTTCATTCAAACCTCTGGAGAACTCCAACTGATCCTGTGAAGTTTCTGGCGGATGTGTTAAGGTTGATGAACAGGTAAAAACTTGACCTAAGGGGACGTAAACTGTCACGTTTAGTGTACCCACAAACTAGGACAAAGGACAAAAAAGATGGATAAATTTTCCAGATTGTACCAACATGCTTGGTTGTTGTTCTTGAAATCCCGAAGTAGGCAAACCCGACAGACCGACGATAACGCATCAAGCTCAGTCAGCTTTGCTATTTACTGTTGTTTGGATAGGCTGTCACAGGTAGCACTCAGACTGCTTGGCCTGGTTGTTAATCCCTGGGCCCTTTGGTATTTTGAAACCCTTATGGAGATGTGGTCCAAGTAGGTCGCCCACTAGCAGATAAATTTATTTTGCAAGCTAACATCACCAGCAATGCAACAGGCACGCGATAGGAGGGCTGATTTGATTTCTGCGGTCACACAGATCGGGAAAGTCTTGTCCTTTGGAATCCAGAGGTCCCTTCAGGTCACTGTCACCTACCACGAGCACATTAACTTCACAGAGCGACCGGTTACTGCTCGACAATGAGTAGGCCGATTTATTCACAAACTAGCGTCTACGGAGAAGTATTCAGGCTTCTGACTCCGCCAAAGCTGCCAAATTCCTCGGTCAGCATCCCTGAAGTCATGCACAATCCAGAATAAACGCGCAACTCTCCACTAAGAAGTCATGAAAACACTGTGCATCTGTTTCATCCGTTAGAAATTGTCCATGGTGTATATCCACCACGCCTAAACTGGAAGTCGCACACAGGACAAAAAATCATTAATAGAATGCCTTAGCCTGATATTAGCCGGGAAGGCTGTCAGCGGTTTGCTCAACTGTACCACAACAATAACAGTTATCCGTTAACGATTTTTAGGGCAACATGATGCTGCTGATCTAACCACTGCGTTGCGGTGAAACTGCTTAACAAATAGATGTTATATCTTGCAGGGAAGTTCAACAAACCGTTGTGAGCCTATTCAAGCAGCTTAATGGCTGACGGGTTTGATCCACAATCATTTTTCACGGGTGCACGTCCCACTTCGGGTATGGTCATTATGCAATGCTGATAGCTTCAAACGGCCTTCATATTTTCCATCTATTACTTTACCTGGGGGTAGTCCTTCTTGCACTGACTAGATTCTGACAGCCACCACCCTAATACCAACTACAAGCCCAAGCCTGTATTGTTGAGGAGGCTGAACTCTGGTTTCTCTGACATGAGCCAAACTGAAACACGTATCATGTTCGATATCAGTAAAAATCTTAGTATCGATGCGCAGCACGAATATCGGGGATAAGAGATATTCACGAAAATGTCTTGTTCTCTTTGAGACCCCAGCGATCATGAATTGTTAGATGCCTAATCTTATTTCGTTACTTAAGGATGTGGTATCTGAACGCATTAGAACACGGTTAGGATCACAATAAGGCTTGGAATTTGAAAGACGCCTAAATCACTCAGGTTATCCAGAAACCCAAATGGAGAAAAAACGACTTTTTATGGTTAAATGCATTCCTACTAATGGAACGAGGGTGAAAATTCATATTCAGTCGGTCTGAATTCTGTCTGCATCGTAGTAGGAAGAACTCTCAGAATCCTTTTTGTGTGGTCAGCTTGCGGTTTAATACCAAGCTGGTCAAATTGGTCATTGTTGAATTAAATATTTTGTTGTTTTTCGTTTTTATTTTCGCACACGCGAAACACTTCATCCAGGCGCAGTCACATCATACAGGCTGGTAGGGGAAAAAGTGCAACGAACGGAGCATAGCATCCGATGGATAATTAAGACAACTTGTTCCGTTTCATGGTTCTATCACGAAATACGATGCATTGAATTTATCCGAACATCAAAACCTGATCGAAGTTGGTGCTCGTGATACTTCCTCGTTCGATCGTGGTGGTACAAACTCGCACATGACCATTCGTGTGCGATGGTCCTAAAATCCTTCACTGACGTCAATCATGCAACTTGTGCTTTACCTACAACATAAAAGCTCGAAAGTGTATTGATAAACAGTCGAAATACCTGTGTCTGCAAATCATATGAACGAGTGTCATTGTGCTCGGTAGTAGTAATAGTAGAAGTAGCAGTAGTAGTAGTGATACAGGTAGTGGTAGCGTGTTCATTTCTTAAGTTCTACACAACACGAGAACTATATATCACTTTATATAGAATGTCATGCAATTTAATTCGATAGTTATTGTTTCGTATGCCTTGTTTTATGATAATGTTATCTATGATTGAGGGTAAACAACGAGATGTAAACGAGGCATTCTTTTTCACGTTATCTGTAAACTGTAGAATACAACTGCTTTGTGTTCGCGCACAGATCTACCTATTATTTCGGGACTTATTTCGTGTTAACCTGATTATTTTGGCTTACGCAATAAGTTACAAGCTAAAATGAGCTTTCCGTGAATTCATTCTCAGAACAGTACCACCACAACGTTGTAGGTAGATATAATTCGCCAGTGTTTCGCCTACTGTGGGTAGTCTTTTTTAAGGCAAGTTTTACAATCATTATACAATTCAAAATAAAGACCAGCACTTGGTGCACTGAATTTTGATAAGCTCGTCACGTCATTCAGTCCTATCATTTGCAAATTCCATGCGTCAAAATTTATATGAAAACATCTGTCTGACGAGACTTCCTAATAGTTCATCTCAAAGAAGAGTGTACCGATAAACCGAGTGAAGCGATCAATGCATCAACTTTTACTGTTTCGTTTCGCTCGGCTCCATGTGCAGTCAAATATCCTAGTTGTGCAAGAGTATCCAAAAGCGGAACTGTCGTAAACAAACGAAACATGGCTAAACAGTGAATACATCTATACGTTCTTCAGAAGGAACTGGACTGAAAGGATGAAACCATGGCAAATGCCATAGGTTGATGAGAGGTCAGTCTTCATCAAGCTTCCTTTTAAAGAAGATATCGCATGTTGCTATCCCTGTCAAAATTCTGTGTTGAAAATAAGATAGATAGCCCTTGGCGAACTTATCCGCGGCTACTGACCAGATCGATTTCACCTGTGATGCCGGCACAATATGTCGAACAGAGAGGGAGTCATGAGAATACATGAAAGAATAAAACATACGCTGGATTAAACGTACAGGTAAAGGAGCTGCCTCAGGGTACATAGTCACAAACTCGGCAGAAACAGGTAAAATGACAGAATCTTAGTCTACCTTCCTAATTGCCTACTCAGTCCCACCAGAAATCCCAAGACCAATTAGGCTTCGGATATTGTCATCTGCGGGAGCAACTACTATTCGCCTATCTAATTCCGAACCCTGTCCGCAATAGAAATTGGTTCAAGTATCACAGTCTCTTGGCTGGCAATCGACTGTGTCATGTAAGAGTGCAGAAATGGTGTAAGCTACTTAACATAGTGATATAATCTAATCGAACGTTGTATTGTAGTAACTAATTCATTTACAGTCACCTATGCTTTTCTGTCTACTATGCATAAATCTGGCAATCTTGATATCTTCACCTTGGATCTCATTGGTGTTTGGCTGCACGCAAATTGAATTTGCTTGAGAACAGATTCATCGAAGATGCCTTCGAATACAGTCTGTGTTCTGGTTTCTATGATTAGTTTACTCTACTTTTATTTATTTTTACTCTTATTCCCCCCTCTCAAAAATGAGTCGATGCAGCGCAAAATTCTCAAGAAAGGGACTTCTGCTAAACGAAAACAGCCAAGTGGGGTAGGTAACCGGCGGTGGAAAGATTGGAACCCACCACCTTCAGTTTGAATTGGCTTATTGTTGAGCACCTGACCGCCAGCTATTAAGATTTCAAAAATGTTTCAGAATTCTGTGCAATTTTTGGGCAGGGGTTATGCTAGCTTTCCCAGCTTTATTCCAGTTTCAGTGTGTTTATCTTCCGCTATTTGAAGGTGCGTTTACTCCCTGCTATATCGCATCCAATGGGCAGTCACACTTCCAATGTCTTCTTACTTTTCATCAAATCCAGACCAACCATTTATTTAGTAACTGTTGTGTTGGCCGTGCAATCTAATTTCATCAGATTATGCCGCACCTCCTTTTGTTTTATCACTCTACCGTTTGTCGGTGAACAGCTTTCCCACTAACAAATGGGCGTGCAGTTTCGCATTTAACCAATGAAGTTTCAACGGCTCATACTGTCCTATTCACTGATTTAACAATGCACATAAAAAGAATACAGGGAAATCCCGAATTCGACGCGGTGTTATCTGACGAGACAACTACTAAACACTTGTCTATTAGGGAGAATAAATTTGTCCCGGAAATGCGCTTAACCAGCTCGGTACGACGCACACCGTGTGCCGGCTGAAGGATGATTGCCTACAGTGCCAAACTCACCAGAAAGAGTGAAAATAATACTTCTAAAAGGCTCTTCCTCTGAAGGATACGATGTTACAGGTGATGACAGGTTCAATGCGGTTAATGAGACCGAATGTTCGGCTTCATAAGTATATTTTGTATCCGTGATTTGATCTGACATTGGGTTAATTGGTATATAAGAAAAGAATGATTGGCACTCTGTGGTGCAGGGTTTCATTTGAATAAAGCCACGAAACCAGCTCAAAAGCTGCTTTGTGATGACCTTAAAGCTTCCAAAGCTTTGTTTCGCTCTTAGCTGAAATATTGTACCATCTGTCAGCGTAAGCTAAAAAACTAGGAATGCCTCGCTTATGTTACTTTGAAATTTGCGACGAAAGATGGACGATAGGACGAGGTGCAATGGGCGGGTTTCACGTTTCAAGGATTTGCACCACAGATATCTCGCGTGAGATATTGCCATTTCCGACATGGCGGCTCAGCAGTAAAAGCCACCTCCAAAATAGTGTTAAATCTCAAAGATGGAACATATTCTGAAGTCAGATAACTCCAAGTAGGATTGATATCACTGAACTATGAGAGCCTGGGCGGAGTAAAACGGCATCCGGCCAACTGAAGCTTTGTGTCACACCACCTGAAGTTACTGATAAAATGCTCCATAACAGCTGCACTTAAACTTAAATCGGAGAGGATGACAGTAACTTTACTTGGAGATAGATGGAACGCGTCTAAAAGCTTTACTCACTACATGTATTAATGGCTGCGTTTTCAAGTAACAGTGTGCTCAGACTCTGGGTTACCACCATTTAAGTCAATCTAACACCAGTTGATATGAGGCTCGTGAAGAAGCTCATTGTGAAGCTACCGAGGTATTGAAATTCATCACAATCTGAAAAGTGCTGAGAGCTAACTTTAGGTCAGTGCGAAATGCATTCCTTGGGGGAAGACTTGAAAAGCCTTATCGTCCAAGGCTACAGGACAATAATTATGGTCCAGGTTGAATCAGTGAAAGTGTAACCATTTGATCGTCAGGCACACACGGACAAATCACCAACTTCATTCCTTTTCCGTACACAGATCTGTCAGCTGCTTCAGTTTTCGGAAGACATTGTAAGAGACCTTTGATTTGCCTCGGTAGACTTATGGACATGTCTAACATTAACAGCTCTTAATCGGCATTTGTTATCTATTATTTTCCTTGTATTTTCTATGTAGTATTGTGACAAGTCCACTTGGAAAACAGGTGATGCAGTCTGATATAGTTTCGCTCAAGCCTGCCTAGATAACTAGCCAGTGAGAACCCTGGGGACAAGCGGTCGTGAAATTTAAACAACGGAATGTACTTCACCAATTGTGATATCTCCAGTTTTGTATATAAGCTCATGAGCTATAAATACAACTCAAACTTGTTTCCCTTCTGTTGGGATCTCGCTGTTTTCGTTTGCGCAGCTTGGGTGGAGCCAATTCAATGCCTACTGGTAATCCGTATCTTTTCGTTACTGTGACTAGCCGAATTCCGTGCACTACTTCCACGCCCAAATACTGCTATTATATACATGGGGAAATTCGGCTAATATTTCTCTGCGGTAAGTCATGCGACTCCATGCTGCTATGGTCCCTGAGGAAGTGAAGCTTGTTTACGGAGTGGCTGGCAATTTACAATCGGACGTTTCGTCAAGCTATTAGGAGCGAAATTTAATCGATCAACTGGACTAGGGTGTCATATTTTTGTTCAGCCAGCAAACAAAGAGACCAGTGGTCCTGGTCTGGTCGGCCGGGCCGAACTGGCCATTTGTGGCAGTGGAACTTTTGGATGATCAGGCAGCCTACCTGGTGAAGAATGACTGCTATTTCCGAAGTGAACAATCCATAAAGCAGACTTGCGCTTCAATTTAGTGACATGCAGCACCTGTCGAAATAAAGGAAGCTGTAGTGTCTGTAATGTTTCCCTTTTTACATGAAACCGTTTTGTGGTAGACTGGAAAACGGAATCAGTGCCTTACGTCTGTTTCACTGAATTTCGAATTCTGGGTTAGGAAAATTTCGCCAAGTCACTAGATTTGGCATAAACGGATACGCACAACTGTGGCAGGTCATCATAACTCATAAAATGTTTCCGTACAATCTCTCAAAATCCTGTAAACTTGAATAGCATCTGCAGAATCAGTACACAGTTACTGGAACAATGCGATTTGGCTTTGAGCAGGAATACGATTTCAGCTTTCCTGAAGAGGGTTTTCACGAAATGTTCATTGTACTTCTTGTCTCGTGCCATTTTATCTGAAGCTTGAATACTGAATGAAAAAAGGGAAATTTAGCCTCAACGAAGTAGTGTAGGAATATTCAAAACAGAAAGACAAAAACAGGTGAAAAATAGGGTAAATCTTACCGTTCGTGTCTGTTTTGTCAGGGATACTCGTTGCAGCTCTTCATGTTGTTTACAATAGCATATTCCATTGACAGATTTGAGAAGAGCTAATTCCTGGAATAGAATCTGGGCTTACATCCAGAATGATTTTGCCCGATATGCGTTCGGGGATTACAATACATTTCAGAATACGAATGATTTTAAACTCAACCGTAATGGGACAAGATTCGCTCGAATGTGGTTGAAATTTACTGTTTATGGTCGGAGAGTGGAGTAGGTGATTGAACGAGGCACTGGTATACAAATCTTAAGTTATACCGGGCAGCTGTTTGAGATATCGATATTCAGTCCGTTGGATAAACAAACTTTGAAGAGATAAACAGGGCTGAAGTTACAGAATGCAGCGCGCATCTGTTTGATTCGAATTTCTTGGGTTCGCCATCAGCAGACCAATACAGTGTGTGCATCACATTTGCGATCACTGAAAATAAACGATGATCACATTTTAGAATAATATACTTTCATGATGGAAAGCCAACAACATACAAGACCAACAAGAATTTTTGTGTTAATAGCAGGAAATTATGGTTTCAAACGATTATTCGTCGTGCCCTCAACCAACCATTAGGAAGTCGTGGGAGGACTATATAGTTGTTTTATCCATGTCAGGAATCATCAGCAGTGCCCATCCACCGCCCCAAACTGGGACGAGAACCTAGGGCAAACGATTTTGAGTCGAACGCCTTAGACATTACGCTACCGAGCAGTCTCTGGACGGTTTGTTGGACTTCACCACATGATGTTATACCTATCCGTCACTGATTTGCACGGCCAAGGGCAGCTAGAGTGCAGCAATCGACCCCTACTGATAAATGAGTTCTCTGCAGGTAGAATAAATGCGACGAAGGTTTTGGACCTGACCTAAAGAGGATGAAACGGCTATACAGTGATTCCATGGTTTCTTAATGGTAGGCTGAGCAATGATATCACATGGTGAATTATTTCATGAAAACATTCAATCTCCTACTACTAGCATTTATCCCGAACATTCTCAATATGGTATTAACAATTCAACTTTGGAGAGCGAAGGGTTATTTTCAGCGGTTTCTATTCGCGATTTTACAAGTCATTTGGACGAGAACTGCGCAATTATTTAATTGTCGGCTCAGGTGTAGGTCGATTTGATGTAGTATGATATGGTGGTATTGGATGGGTTGTTGTGCGACGGAGTTCCCTAGTCACTGTTTGGCGGCCAGCGCCAGCATGTTTCTGCTTCTTCCACCGGGGACTTATTGGCAGGGATAGTTTTTGTCCCATTCTTGGCTAGGCAATTAAAGTGCCTGGACTAATCTCTTTTGTGCAAACAGCTGGGTCTATTAGACGAATGTCAATCGTATCTGCGGCAGACAGGTTGTGGAATCGGGCTTTTTTCTGACCACCTGCGGGGATGCTGTGCACTGTGTCAAACGAATTATCAAATTCGATTCTATTTCCTCTACCTACTAAACAGTGTAGAATAGGACTTTTCAATGCGCCCATTTTCCCAGTTGTGAGCCGAATCCCGTGATTTTCATTAATGCATTGAGATAAATGCCTGACTTTATGATTGATTTAGGATGTGCCAGCTGTGTACTCGAGAGAATGGTTGATTTCACCCCAGGCAATTTGTCTTTAGTTCGCAGGAAAATATAGGGTGAAATCTAGGGGACAAGGTTTAGCTTTGTAACTGGTAATGTTGGGTTCATAGCCGGTGTAGGCTATCTCGTTGCTCTTCCTACTAATGTATTTCCTGGAATGAAACTCGAACAAGTTCTTTCTTTGGAGCACAAATATATCATTGGGCCGGTTCAATTGGCCCTAAATTTATAATAATGAACTTTTCTGTGAACCCGTTTCCCTTCAGTACTTGTTGCATGTCGTTCATTTCATCTTCCAGGGTGTCGTGTGAGCTTCTTTTTGGTCCGCAAGGCCTCACATTGAAATAGGTTTCTCATAGTATGATGATGCAAAACTGTGAAGACCGATGTACCGACCATTACGTGCCTTCGTTTGCGCAAATTTTTTGGCTGAACGGGTTTTCTTGTTTGATCTTTGCACTTCGTAAAACGGAAGTCAGCTCATGGTTTCTATTTCTAACACGAAATTCAGTGTGTTGTGTGCCCATGTAAACTGTTTTATTACAGTCCATACCTTGATCCTCATCCACCATGCAGAATATATCATCCATATATGGATCGTATTGGTGAAGACTACAAGAACAGTGAATACTAACTGATCATGTCCAATAACCCGACTGGAGATCAAAGCAGCTGTGATGACGTCGCACCTATTATGTCGTTCTTTAAGTTTGGCGATCAGTGAGCAGTAACCATAGAAAGCCAGTATAACCGATTTGATCTTGCCTAATAAGTTAATAGTTGTGCCAGCGCCAACTGGCTTTTCTCACTAGAGTCAGCGAGAAGGGACGACAGCGGCCAAAAGGTAGGTTCCGGTGAAGGTTTACGGAGCAGAATAGGAGGATACTTCTGTTTATTGCATTACAAGCAGAGGCCATTTCGTTCTTCGATTTTACACAAATCGATCTGGCCATGAATGCATCCGCTAGTGAGGGCCCCAGTGGAGAATCCTTGGCAATACCAACTCGTTGATGGTTAAAGGGCCCAATAAAAGGAGGTTAATTTTCAGCGTGCATCTTAAAATTAGTCTCTCAAGATTTTATTTTATTGGAATGGATTTTTGTCTGTTGGCTGTTGTTAAATGTTCTTAGAATAAAATACTAGGCAGTTGGGTTTTAAAATTTTTGCCAGCCACTGTGCATTTATTTGGTTGCACGGATTTTGGCACTTGAGCAGTTGGCAGCTTTGAAATGTCATTTATGTGAATCGTTCTTATCCCATTTACACGTGGAATAGTCAGTCCATTTGGTTTCAACTCTTTCTGCAAATTTTTGATAATTTAATCCCAATCCTTTTATGTTCGTGTTTTTATTCATATGGAATATTGCTCACACAGCTGTCCTCAGTTCGATCAAAAATGGACGCACCCTTCGTCTCATCAGAATGCAAAGATTAAAAAATAGGAATCAGTGCTTGTGAAGAAAGCCAGTCATGACCAGCTCCCAGTCGGTAAAACTTGGGATAAGCATTTATAGGCATGAAGTGAAAGATAGATGTTTTCGAGTTTTGAGAGTGGCATTTAGAAAGACCAATGTTCATTGAATGGAAGGAATCCGAAAGGATTTTGTGTACATATTTTTCTCTTGCAGCTAGAGTCACATCACACCGTTTGTGGATTGCTCCATAGGTGAATCGAAGTTTAAGCCAGTAACAAATTAACGGCCCCCGATAAAGGATTCTGTAGTTGTCCTTGAACAGATCGACAAGTAAATAACAGAGCCGGAAAACAATGATGAACAAAAGTGAGTGTTTTGTTTAACCCGGAAATGCACTTGTATTTTCATGTCAAAGGATAAACTTCAGAGTTTCTTTGCGCAGTTAGAAATATAAGGTGACCACTTCCAGCATTTATCGATATTGATTCTTAAGCATTTGACGTGATCTACCCCAGTGAGTGGCTCTGTATGACTGAAGGAAGGGTGACACTGGTACGCATTCCGAGAAGAAGCAAGCAGACAGCCGACGCCTCTGGACAGATTAAAATTTAAGGCAGAACGAATGGGACAATCGTGAATCAGAGACAGGTTGGTGGAAAATTGAGCAAGTCTTCTAATTCAGATATAGACTGATAGAGATCAACATCATCCTACTTGTGTAACTGACCGAGGAACTCATTGATAGACGGCTGATGTACGTCGATCCATACTTGTACACTGAGATCTTCTGGGGAAATAGTCCCATCCCAGTAGAAGCTCTGAACAGCCAAACTATCTTAGTTTGTGATGAACCGTGGAAAAATCTCAAGGACATCAACAAATACATCCAAGAATCTATTGATATGCTTAATCAGATCAGTCAGTTTTCAAAATGGACCTTGTCGGTTTGTAGTGGAATAACAAGAAATGGTCGGTAATATTTCTAACTAGCGTCGAATCACTTGTAGCTGGAGAAGTAGACAGGTTAGTTGGATCAATTATTGTAAGAGGAAAGGTTGGGTCCTGATTAAATTCCTCCTCGGTGCTGTGCAAATTATCACCCAGTAATGGAACCAGAAAAGGCATAAACGAGTCTAAAAATGACTACCAGAAACTATATACAAATGTGCTTTTGTGTAGCTTCTATGTTCATAAAACTTGGGATACCATCGGGCAACTAGACAGTCAAGGCCAACCAACGAATACGGATAAACGAGTTCAAACTTGGCGTAACATGGTGGTTGATTAAAAACGCCTAGCATCTTTTCTTCTGTTCTTTCTTTATCGGATATCGGACTATATTTGTGCCGAACTTCCTAGGAATGACACTGATTTCAGTTGTCGTTTACTTTCTGTGCCTTTCTTTGTTCTGTCTCCGCGCTCTCAGGTTGGAATTATTTTTTCACCATTTGGTGTAGTCACGGGTCACCCTGACTTAAGGCAGTTTGTTTTGTTACGATCCACTTTCGCTTTATTGCCCGCGTTGACGGTAGATTTTCAGTTCGTTTACGTCTATTTTCGGTCGTCACGTTCAGGAACGTGTTTGTTGGGCCTGGTCAAATGTGCAGAAGCTCTCGTATTTGCTTGAACCACAGGACAGGCACCCTTCATTTATTTCTTCTCATCGAGCGTTCATTTTACACAGATTTTTGTCTTATTTTTTGACTACTTCTTGCGCTGTATGCTGACTAAGGCTCATCGTCAATTGTATAGTCACTGTTTACAATTTTTAGTTCACGAATAGTACCGTAGAAACTGCGAATCAATCTTGTCCGTTATTTGGTTTCGCAACAAGTTGGGCTACGCGTTACCTTGAGGTTTCGAGGCATTATTCAGAACCAGTGAAGTCTATCATTGGGCAAATCGTGTTGTCAATCACTGGTCGACTTTACCCGGGCCACGACTGGTGCATTTGATCTTTACACTTGGAATAACTATTCTCTCCGTACGCATCAAAACCTTCAGCGGGCACAGGCGCATCCGCAACTTGTGGATTCAGCCGTGACTTCTGAACACAAATCACGCAGATAAGAATATTTAAGTGAGAGTGAAGAATGATAGGTAGGTCCCATAGTTTTGTGAACCGAGACCGCACACAGACAATCAAAAAGATGGAACAGATATTTTACCGCGGGGATGCACCTAAAAAGCAGGCCAACAAGCGCGATTGCGTTCTTTTTTGGTCTGGTAGAAAATCTTGCCTCTCGTGTCACATAAAGAATGGTATCTGATATCTGACTATTCTAGGAGTTTCTCAGGGCATTCACACTCCCACAACGACTATTCTCGGTCTGTTTTCTGGTCCTGGAAATATTATATCTTTGTGAACATCAGGACTGAATAACGTAAGGAATATATCGAAAAATCGATGCGCCATGTATTGCTCTTTATTGTGAATGATACTATGTTAATAACAGCGTTGTTGGTGGATATAATTCACCATGTTCAATACAGTGGGTAGTCTTTCTCAAGGCAAGATTTACAGTCAAATAACTGAGAAAAAGTCCACATGCCAACGGATGTTCAGTTGTGTGTTTGTGTGAATATGAACTATGGGCCGGGAGACAGATTAATTGTCCTTCCCCTCATCCGCCGCCGTCGTGGTGAGATTAATGTGTGGTGACCTTTGGAATGTTTGTTTGTCAAAGATGTTAGGGCTGTCCATATCTCCGAAATCTGTCCCGTCGTTCCGACTGATGCAAGTGAACTGGGTGTTTATCGCCGAAGCCTCGGCAAATTTACGTTCAGCACAAACTCTGGATCCATGTTGGGGTACTTTAATGCTTTCATAATCTATGTTGTGTCCCTTCGTTATGGCAAGCAGAGCATTGGCTGAATCGTGCTCATTTACTGATAAGGTTGCCTTGTCCAAAGGTCTGCACTTTCCTTTCCTGTGTTCTGTTACCCGTGTCATCAGTTGTCTGCTGGTTTGCCCAATGTATTCTGCTGGGCTTTCCTTGCAGATGTAGTTGTTTTGGTCTTGGACACACTTGATCTTTTGCCTTTGATAGGTGACCTTTTAACGTATTTTCTCTATCCGGCAGAAAGTGTGGATGTCAAAGTCACTAAGGACTTTCTTATTACTTCCGAGGTGCCTAATCATGCGCATACACACACACACATATATACACACGGACAATTGAACATCCGTCGGCATTTGAACGTTATCTCAGTTATTTGATTGTATATCTTGTCTTGAGAAAGACTACCCACGGTAGTCGAAACGTTGGCGCATTATATCTACCAACAACATTGTGTTATTAATAATATCTTTTTTCTTCCGCAGTCCTCTCAATGCTTTCAAATGTTGGACAGTGAAAATTCCCCGATTTTTACTTCAATCTAACAAAAATTATAGCAGCCGGCCTGAAGTATGTTGTTAAAGCATTCCAGATCAGCATCTGTTGCATATGTTAAACTCTCCGTCTAAATCCTTAGCCTTGCAAATGGTACTTCTAAAACAGAATGGTCTTCTTCTAGCCGAGTGTCTGTGGTGTGTCACTTACACTGTTTCATCCTGATTTTAAGCCCTTGCTGGGGATGATCTCCAACAATTGAAATTTCTACCTAACTTAAACTGGTGTTGTCCTACTAAATATGAATGGAAGAACGCAAATGCCAGCAAACAGATCCTTTTGAAAGCAAAACTTCCGAAAATATTTTTCGCAGAACTATTCATTATGTCATATGAACGCTGGGCTAACCAGTAAGAAATTAAGGACACATAGTAAAGGTGTTTCATCATTGTTGGAAAACGTCAGCAGCCCGAATTCACCGTGCCCGAACTGGGATGTGAACCCAGGACGAGCGCTTCTGAGTCGAACGGCTTAGCCTCTTGGCTACCGTGAAGGCTTTCAACAGTTCGATAAACCACTACATGATGACGTGCAAGCATAATCTCCTACCACTAACACGCACCGAGTAGCCAAGTTCTGTAGGTCATATCGAAAGCCTTCGTCGCATTTATTCTACCTGCAGAGAACTCATTTATCAGTAGGGGTCGATTGCTGCACTCTAGCTGCCCTTGGCCGTGCAAATCAGTGACGGACAGGTATAACATCATGTGGTGAAGTCCAACAAACCGTCCAGAGACTGCTCGGTAGCATAATGTCTAAGGCGTTCGACTCAAAATCGTTTGTCCTGGGTTCTCGTCCCAGTTTGGGGTGGTGGATATACACTATTGATGATTCCTGACATGGATGAAACAGCTGTACAATGCTTCCGTGGTTTCTTAATGGTCAGTTGAGCGATGAAATCACATGGTGAATTATTTCGTGAATGTTCAGGATGTTGTGCAAATCCGTCAATGGTAGAATATTCAGATCTGAACAACCGGATGAATCAAGAGTAGCAGATTTTACTTTCTTTGGACACCGTAGTTCTTCGCTGTGTGGTTGACTCTGCTTCTCGTTTGTGGGTGAACATTTCTGTTTTACCATTTTTCGGAGTTATACGAGCGTGCGTTTATAATTAACGGTTCGGCGATTATTTTTTCCTTTCTTTATGCTAACTGAGTTAATCCACGGTCAGTCACCCCGGGGATTCGCGGACTGTTTGTACCACGGTACTTCACGGTTTACTGTCTGTGGTAGTATGTTTTCATCCGTGGCTACGGAACTCTAAAGATCAGAACGCATTATACTTTGCAGTTATTTTTCTTCTGAAATCAACGAACTAAAGCTATGCGGTCTAATATTTTCTCTTATCTAATAAAAGTTGTATTACCGTTTTGTGTCTGAAATCCCATGTTTCTCTAAGTAGGACCTAGAGGCATGGTTGGCGACCCGTTGAGCCCAGTAATAGCAGGTTGCGGTATCAGGGAAGGTTTATGACATACGGATTATTGGGAACCATATCGGACTAAGATGCTAAGCTCACACTCGTTCTTCTCAGCTGGGGTTCGGGGAAGATTGAGCAGTGAACAATTCTGGCGATCGAAATGAGATAAACCTTAGCTATCGATTTTCTGATGAAGTTGCTCCTAGTTACTGCATAAAACATATTTAGTATGACAATAGGAGTCGCATGCTGTAGGTTGTGAAATGTTTCCAATTGATGCAGGAGTGAAAGGTACTCAGTTTCGGCCGGATTTGAACCTAGTCACAAATACTACTCTCGGACTTGCACTGCAGAGGCAAGCCACATGATGACGCCAGTATTCGGGCCTTTTAACGAAGCCATGTCGGTTACTCGACCAAAATGTATAGGTACTTATTATGCATCGCACCAAAGTTCCAAGAATTTACCTGGATTACTAACATCTCCCAATGAGTCAAGTAACAAATAGCAGTTTGAATTCACACTCCTAATTGACCATTAATCGACCCACACAAACAAAACCTCCCGAAGAACAGAACTATTTGAATTTTCACAACACATTACATTCCACGAGCGAGAACAGGGCCAGTGATTGGAGGTCTGTCGTTCAAATGACAAAATCGCAATGGGTTATCTAGTTAAAGAATCCGTTCGGCAGACAAAAGACCAGCTGGGTCAATTCTGGCCTATATCAACAAGGTATGGGTGAGAAAAATGAAGCAGGATTTTTTATGACCCCTTTGGATGACGAATCATTGCACAAATGCTCGAAATTCTGCACTGCTTGAACAAACTAAATAATCAACCTAATAAGGTATTCGGTATAGCTTCATCACCCCTGGTGTCCTACTCAAGATAATTTTGGGGAAGTCAACCTTTAAGTGCAGTCAGTCTTATTTATCAACATCATAACCGCTTGACCGAAAGATACTAAACCCGGTAATGTTCGCTTGAGTTACGTCGTTTAAAAAAGTCATATTTGGTTAACAAATAACCTAGCTTCAATCAGACATAACTCCTTATCTGTGCACCCTGCCTAGTAGTTAATGTTCCCATTCCCTTATATCCTGTTCGTAATGAGGAAATTTGGGCACCAGTGTAATTTCTATTTTTTTCTGATTCACTCTTGATATTTCGAGCTTGACTGATCACAAACTGGTGATCCAAATTTTGCTGCTTGATCTTATTTTCAATAGCTGGAATTCTTAATCTTGTCTTGTTGATATTTTAACATATTTATTTTGGATCGGTCTTCATTTCAAATGAATCTTCTTCAATTCTGGATAAAACTGTTGTAGATGAAAAGAAAGCTACCGCCAAATTCGAGGACCCAATGCCATCGACTTTCCACCAGTTTAACTCCCAGCTGATGATCTGCAAAATGCCGGAGTAAATAGCTGCACACTGAGAGCTTCATGATTCTCACTGGCAGCCGAGGTGTTGATGCTGCACGGCCAAACATTTTCCTGTTCGTAGATATAGTCAGGTAGACAAGACTGTAATTTCTTTTTGAAACGGAGTTGCTAGAGTTTTCAAATTCACTTCGAAGCCACACAGTAACTACAGGTTTTGCTGAAATACAGCTCACGTGTTACGATTGCCAGGAACACCAAAATGTCCGCTTGATGTTAGGTCTATCATTACTTCAAACCCCAATTCTAGTCAGTTGCCATCAAATCCATTACAGTCAGAGAAAATTTTGTTATTCATTTAACGCGCGAAACCCTGTTCTTTTCAATAGAGCATAGGATGACATGCGCATCAATACATACGTACACAAACACACGACATACAGAGACCGGCACCTACGTGCAAATTCACGCGGACACACAAAGTATCGACTTCCTCGAATATCACAAACCTATTCAAGGAAGAGTCTCGACGGACGCGGAATTACCGTTTAGTGAGAGCTGCATTTAGCCAAGGTCAACTAAAATTTTGTGGGTACCATAGTCCGAGATGAAGACGACAGATGATTTGGAATGGTCAAACAAAACTGCACAGAGCGGAGGCATAGCAGAATATATACAAACTGCATATGCGTGAATACACCAAATTGCGGTCACACACACATGCACACGCAAGCACGGACATAGGCGCATATAGACGCATGCATCCAGTCCCCTCAAGATAGCACGAGACATTGTTTACATGTGGATTAGCTCTCTACTTCCTTCGGAACTTCCTCCATCTGTTGGTCGTGTTGATACGTTCGCTCACCGAACTTTCAAATGTATTCCCGGTCCACTGCCTGTTGACCGTCCGCAGTGCAATAATGTCCAAATTAACAGAATATTTTTCATGATTGCCTTAGACTTTTATTGCACTATTCACCTTACCCTGATTCTTCTCCGCTGGGTCGCAATAGCCAGGACAATATCAAGTACACAAGAACAGATAGTGCATTTGAAACCCTCAGTTACATCATACCTAAATGTCGATGAATTGTCAAGATCTGTACATATGGTCTGCCCGATCGGTACGCGCTGGACTGTCCCTGAAACGATTGAATCCTCAGCAGAAATTTTGCTCCAACCTTACACAAATGAAGGAAGCAATTTTACCATCCATCTACCAATTAATAATACTGTGTCTCGAACCGCATTTCGTGGACTTTATGAATGCTGTTCTGTGCAAATGGAGGCTCCTACTCCGTTAAGTTGGATCAGGCGACCAGGTCAACCCATTTGTTGTCCCTGTTGCCCTTGGTACGAGCAACATCTGTGTCGAAGTACGCAATTGGCCTCAACTCCATTTGACAGACCACATAAGAATCCCTGTTCAGGGATATTCCTGTTCACGGGATCTGTAAACGTCGAACCGGTACGACTGAACATCGTCCCCAATGAGCCCATGCTTTTACCTTGTCCAGCCCCGTTTCATACGGTACGCAATTTCAGTAGTATCAAAGTGCCACTTACTGTGCGGCATCAGTTTTTTCCACATGCCACTGTCGATGCCCCCTGGTTTCCGTTTTCCGGTAAGGATATCGGAATAAGTCACACTTATGATCCACGTTACGGATTATGTTTGCATCATGCACAGTTTCCGCGCGCTACTCTACAACTTGCCTGCCAATATGAAACCAACAGCCAAATTCGATTAGTTCAAATCATCTGGCCACCATCCTCACCAACCATTCCACCGGAAGTGCAGCTAAGATTTGTCAATCTGTTCCATCCAACGGGAGCACCATCACCATCACCAACGACAACAGTCCAGCCTAAAGTGGATAAAAATCAACCGAGGAATAGAAGAACGCAGACTGAGGCAATCTATCGAGCCCTTGTAGGTGATTCCGTGCGCTTGCAGTGTATCGGAATTTACACACAGAATCGGATAGTGAAGCAACCGCCACCAAAGCTATGCTTTTTGTGGAACTGGCCTCAGCTACGCGAGGTAAATGCCTTTTACTTCTTTGGTTTTTGGGTGCGTTTTATGGTCCCACCTAGTGTGATAGAACCAAGATGTCCAGAACCAAGAGATTCTCTTTTTTAACAGAGATCCCAACTAATCATGCTCCTGAAATCCGGGGATGGGGAACAATACAAAAGACCGGGCCCTGATGCTATTCGGTTGTGGTTTACTATCAGCAGAATAAGGTCGTGCCATCAACAATGGTTTTTCCTCCACCACCTTTCACATAACGTTGATCACCAGAAGTGTGAACGGATCCCTGCGGATGTCCTTGGGAAGGTTCCACCAAGCAAATTCTCAAAATCAGTGACTGAGATGTCCCATATTTTGCGCGTGTGAGTATATGGATTCTGCGACAACAGTTCAGACCCTTTAGTATTTTCGCAGAAGTTCCGCAACAACCATTGCCGGATAACAATATGAGGGTTGTATATAGAAACGATTAGTGTGATTTCGACTGTCCAAATCTAGTTAAAATAGTGAGACGGGAAGTAGAGAGTAACATCGAGACGAAATTACAGTGTAAAGATAAGTGAAGCAAATTAGCAGTGTCCAGGGTACCAGGGGCCTGTAGCCGTATAGGGCAGTAATGGATACATTCCGAATCAAGTGGCGAAGTTAAGTAGGCTGTTGAGAGCCTGTCCAGTTAGTTTGATCGCTGGGGCACGTTTGATATGCAATGCTGAGGATTTGTAACAATAATGAAGAGTCTTTATTGTTGCCCGATCAAACGTCTCTGCATGACATGACTGTGAAATCAAAAAGAGAGATGTTTAATCGTTGCAAGAGAAGCATTTGAAACTCTGAGGTAAGCGCAAAAACGTTAAGACATTTTCTGTTAGAGCCATTTTCGTTGCGAACAGACCTGAACTGTTGCTCTAATTAATTTCTTTTTACTCACCCTCTTACTCCGAGGGCTTTTAGTTAATTTTTGGGTTTCACGGACTGCAATTTGCATCGCAAAGCATATGGCTATAAATCAGTCGAAGATGTAAATTTATAGTCTTGAAACCGGGTGTTTTTTTTAAATAATAAAGAAAGTTGTGGAATTTGATCATCGTGTTAAGCCTCCGTCCTAGATTGGTGGAATTAATGAAGGAAAAGATGAATTTCTCAGACTTGCTGAAGCTGTATGCGAATATAAAAGCATTTCACATCTAGGTGGTTCCTAAAACATTTTCTAGCTGTTCTTTTATGCAACTCACTTGAAATTTTTAACTGAGATGTCCACGCTTTAGGTTGGCTTGTCCTGAATGGTCTCTTAATTATCCATATTCAGATTAAAGCGAATGCTACTGGGAGGTAAATGAGTAGTTAAAGTAGGATCCGGCAAACCGAGCAAAGCCGTCTGTCAGATAAAGTGTCGGCAGAGTATGCCGTCACTGAGTTTGTCATACTATCTCGTTAGACAGAGGCCATGAATCATAATACTAGTCAAATACCTAGTCGTTACGTGGAAATTAAAGAAAAAGCTAATGGTAGATGACGAAGAAACATTGGAATCATTTGCATTCGCATGATGGCTCGCATCG
Source organism: Fasciolopsis buskii (assembly GCA_008360955.1). Taxonomy (NCBI): domain Eukaryota; kingdom Metazoa; phylum Platyhelminthes; class Trematoda; order Plagiorchiida; family Fasciolidae; genus Fasciolopsis; species Fasciolopsis buskii. Next base: position 57,507 of record LUCM01011705.1, on the reverse strand, counting down.
TCCCATAGTTGGAAGAAATTTGCACACCCTATTTTCATTGATTAACCTAGCATTAATCAGTACTACTACAATCATCCATAATGGCAATCCCATCAGAAAATTCATACGACCTTTTATAAATCGAACAAAATGATAGGAATGTATTGTAAATTGAAGGAAACATTTCATGCCCGCCTGTTCAGTTCACTTAAGTATCTGGCTAACCGGCAATCTCGTTTTAAAGCATTTTTCCCGTTTTACATTAAATGGTGACTGATTGGGTCACGGTTATTACTAGTTCTTGTCTCCTTTATGACCTACCATCTGATCAAATTTATCGAATTGGAATGATCCAGACTGTCCTTTGTGAAATGTATGCAGACCAAGTCGTCGTTTTGGTGAGAGAAAAATGTTAAACATATTTGCGGTGCGTATTAGTTATGGAGTTCCAAATTATCAGTTATATATTGTCAACTGAAAATAAGGCCGGAATGAGTTATCGTCCCATCCTATTAACTTGCGTCTCTTATTCTTGCTCGCCGCTTCGAGGTTTTATCAAAAAGGTATCTTTAATTCATTCGCATACTAAAAATCATTCGACCTTTCAAGGGTCACAGCGGCAGTAATTCTAGGCAAGGTCCCGTCTATGCTTACCTTTGACCAATAAAATAAGCATGATTCCAATCATTTTTTGCGTAGCTAGACCTGTAACCCACAATAAGTGTTGCTGTATTTTTATCTTATCAGAGGTATGGATCCTCTCATCTTCCTGCATGTGAACCCAGGGACTGTTGTCGGTGGCTATTATATGAAGCAAATGGAAGCGCTCAACTCAAGTTATGTGGTCGTCAGCAACAGATGAGTCAGGGAATTCGGAACACCATTAGGCATCCGGTTATCTCCGACAGCTTCCAGCGTCCAATCAGGCAATAGATCCTGATCGTACTTTTGCTACATCATGTATAGCGTTGGATGTATCGCATTGCATAGCTATATGTTTAACTACTGTTTTTTTAAACTATGGTTCCGTGTTCTCAATCTTAGTATGTTTACCACTATGCACTAAGCGGATACCATAAATGTTGATCTCTGCTGGCTAATTTGGCATCTCTGTGGCGGGATCAAGTTTGGTCCAAGCGAAACGGTCCCCTAACTGCAGTACCATGGTGACCAAATCCAAATAACGAGACACAGTCAAAAAAGCATCCGACACTAAGTTGGTTTGAATGACGATACTTTTATTCGCATGGAATACAACTAAAGGAAAGTTAGTAACATGGCGTTTCACCTAACTGTTACCCATATTGTTAATACTGTGAATACTAGTGGGCGTGGTTGTGTAACGATGGGGGAAAAAGGGAGAGGAGAATATAAAGATTTTAGGGAGTGAATGTGGGTCTCGTGTATCTAGTTCACCATTGTCCTAAGGGAAAAGTTGTCACTAGATGCCGTCATACTTATAATTACTGGAGACCACAAACGTAAATAAAAATACGCCCGATGGAGGCATCAAAGGCAGTGTAATGCAGTGTTTTGGGCTGGGGAGTCGACGCAATGTCAGAATGCATTCGGTCGGTGGAAGGTGTAAGAAGAGATCGAGAAAAATCGTTTACTTCTCCTGGATGACGGTTTAAATTAATGGAAAAGGACGTTGATAAAGGTCTGAAGAAAAATGACTAATCGGAGCAAACAATATTGAAAACGCTATCTCCTTCAAATGAGATTGCACCGTATGAATGTCTACAACTGCCTGTGAATGACATTCGGCTGATACGGTTATCGGAAAAAATACTTCGGTGTCCTCATACAAAAGTGCAGGAATGAAGAGAAGACAGTCCAAGATTTCACCTGACACTATTTGATGAAACGAGAAAACAGTATGGAATGAAAGCCTGGAACAAGTGCCACTGTATTTCGTCCGACGGTAATTCACAAAAGTCTTGCGAACCAGCAATGGGCACAACCGTCAGTTTATCATGTTGATAAATGTTGATAAATTAAGTCCAACTGCTAAAATTAAGAAGAACAATTTAGAATACCTGGAGAAAAATAAGAAGCACCAAATGGGTTAAGCAAATCATTCACCCAGATGTGATATTTTTATCGAGTGACCGGCGACAAATAATTAGATAATTTTTCATCAAATTGTTGCTTCGGAACAAGCTGTTTGCGAGCCCCTGCCTCAGGAATACTTGAGTCAGCCAAATGGACCATTGAGCGTTACTGCAATAAATAAGCGGCAATTTACTTTAACAGTAATAGTGAGCAGTAATAAACTGCCCAGCTGGGTACATAGTGGCGGCCCCGCTGCAATCGGATCCGAGGCTTTCTACCTCACCATCATACACGTGCGAATGGTCGGTCCGGTAAATGGCTGTCTAGGCCGTCTCTCTGCCGGTCAAACTAGAAGCTGAGTTGGCACGCGATCGGGTGATAGATACCAGTCGAGTCATGCGCGCGCTTGTCTACATCCTGCCATTTGTTTATGCCAGTCGATCGCACATGGACTACAATAGACACATTCTTTACTGGGTCTGGGATAAGTCACGTGACATCCATATAAAACACAATAGATGAGAACTGAAACGGATGGACAAGTAAAAAACAACGCCATTGAGTGGACCATACAGAACCGAGAATTAGCAAATCCATCCAGGCGAATAAAAAACGATTGAAAATCTAAGATCATTTGTCCTCAAACGAGGGAGGAGTATCCTAGGGAATAAACGAAAATACTACGAGTGACCTAGGTTGAAAATATGAACTTGTTCCAAGAAAATACAGAATTATCAGAAGGACAGATTCCAGAAGGCATTCTAAAGTGAAAATTAGGATTCAAATATTGAGAATAAAATCTCGAACAGAAAAAGTATAGTCGGCTACTCGCACTATGCACTCAGCAGGCTGACTGTCCATCGCCGGCCCACTTTACATTGCCCGAATGCCATTTTAAACATTGCAATCGCTTTCAGTGGTTAAACTGCAAAAATATCTCATAGATCAGAAGAAAAAGCTGGTGAAAATTAATCGTTGTGTGAAACTGAACGAGATTACTGCCTACTAATCTCGGTTATTGTGAAGCGGAACCAGGAGAAGGTAGTCGAGCTGCGTTTCTGCAATGCGAGTAGAAAGACAAGAACAGCAGCTTGTATGCTTAAATTTATAGTCGTTTTAGAGATCAAGAGTGTATAAGAAATGAATCGGACTATACTGCATCAATCGATTTTGCATCACTTGGGACAGGACTTCCGGTGGACGGAAATCGAATGTCACAAATTCCGAAATTTCAGAGCGTAAAGATTATTGCGAGCTCTGTACCGTGTTGGCCGCAATTAATTCAGTGCACAAACTGTAAACAAATCCTTTGAAGTTCACAAAGGACATGGAGGGTGACCCAGAACTAAACGACTGAATTCCAGTTCCATAGATTCCATCACCCAAGTACCATAGATGCATGTACGCAACCAAACCGCTAAAAGCGTTCAAAGGTATTCATTCACCAGAAAACAAACAGGCTAGTTACATCCGATCACAAACTGAATGGAATGAGACTAAATGTACTAATTATACCGCTACCATGATGTAGAAATATCGATTACCAAAAGACACTTGAAAACACAATACCGTGCCAGAGTTGTTCTGATGTTGCCAAATGAAGTTTGAATTTATGAATCATTCGAATTCCAACTTATACGAAGAAGCGTTCCAGCACTTTCAGTGCATTCTTTGCCTAGTTAGAGCGTCTAGAGCTTATGGACATTGAAATCTTTTTCTGAAGATTATCATAAATTTTAGCATGACCACTTGCAATACCTGTAATTTGAAGCCCACAGCGGTTCTTCTAGTGCCCAAATCGACCCGTTTCAGGAATTATTCGTTAGAAATGGTGCCCACAAATTTTCTCTATCCTACCGATTTCTTCTAATGGTGAAATTAAATAGTCAAATCAATATGCGCCACGGTTCAGCTGTTGTGCCTGGGCTCACAGCGGCCGTCGCTACTGGACGACCGTTCGTTTTACTGGCTCAGGATCATTTCCAGGCGAACAAATAGGTGTTATACTCCATTCAGTTAGATCAGTTACAAAATGGAAGAGGGCATTACCTCAGGATGCAAAGCCGTATTACTTGGAGCGGGATAATTAATGGGTATTCTAATGTGTACGTGTTCCGCAGTTGGATAAAATAACACCAAGTTAGCTTAATATGACGAGCAGTCGTCTGTTAGCGGCAGTAGCACTTTGCATCCAAAAGTGATCATATACGTAGAAATGTAAAGCTTAAAACTAAGTCTGATGAGAAGGATTTTCACAAGTTCATTTTGTACACTGTATGCTGCTGGTATTTCTATTGTCTGTGAGTAAACGGAAGTTCGAGAAGCACTAACTGGTCTTTGCGTACCTGATCCTTTGAACGGCAAACTGTCCGAATACAAGGTAATGACCGGCAAACTAATTGTGCGTTTGTTAGCTTGTTACTGCTACCCTCCGGAATCAAGATACTATCGCCCTTTGTCGTATACTACCAACTCAAGGATTATAGTCTGCGAATTTTAGCCGTAATTTTAGATTAAACTTCATATCTCGGGATTCCCCCACTATTTTCATGGGGATCTGATAGTTAAGCTTGGCGTTTTAAATGACAACCATTTCATCACCTGTTGAGGTGATATCACCGGTGCAAGTGCGCAGTTGTTCCAGTTCTTCTCTATTTATAGGGTTACCACGGTCAGAGTTAATGTCGATTAGTGAAAAACCGGGACAACCGCGCACTTGCAATGACAATATCATCTCAGTTGGCGATAAAATTTTGCGATCTAAATGACAAACTCGGTGACCAGAACCCCATAAAAACCAACAACCTGAACCATGACCAACATAAGTTTTCAATCTCCTTGAAACTGTCTTTGAGCATGAAACGCTCAGGTCTGTTCGTCGCTGGGGGATGTTGGCCTCCTGACAAGATTGATCCCGTTATTCTTCTTTCACTGATGTCGGAGAATAAATATCTCACCAAATACTGCAAATCATAGACAACTAATCAATCATCCAGAGGCATGAATGATAGCGAGGCAGAATGGTAGACGTATGGCACGTATGCTGATCACGGATGCACACAATCGTTTGAAAAATACAGGAGTATAATCGCAGAGACTAGATACCTGTGCGGACAAGTAGTTGGTAATGAAACTATTACAAAAATTATAACTGGTACTGAGTTACGTGCTATGAATTGCAAGAAAAGGAAAAGGCTACGTTAGCTAGGAAACTAAGGGAACTTTTAAAATATCCAGAAGAAATATGAAACAGAATGAGTGAATAATCTGTTACCTCGGCCATCATTAACCGAAGAGCACAGCGCACTCAAAAAGGGACTCGACTTCAGTCTGCGAGACACTTCAACGAAAGCGTACTTTCCTGAGGTGGAACACGCATTCAAGTCATCGGGCTTTCCAGAGAATATAACAAGCAAAATAAGGCAAATCAAAGTTTCCAACAGGCTCCGGGCAAAACCATTCAACGATCACTCTGATATGGAACACAAAGCACTAAGCGCTCTGAAAAAGGACAAAAACAATCGATTTGCCGACTGACAAAGGACGAATGATGCTCATCCTGGACAAGACCGACTACATTGAGGAAGCAAAACAACTGCTAAACGGTATAACCACCTACCGTCTACTCGACACTGAACCAACTGCAAAACGGACAAGAAGATCACTAAGATTGTAAGGAAATTACAAGACATGCAGAAGATCACCAAAGAGGAATGCTGGAACTTGAGAGATAAGACCTCAGACGCTGCGCAATTCTACGGTTTGCCAAAGATTCAGAAAGAGAATCTTCTACTCAGACCCATCATCTCACTTTCAGGAACTCCAACATACGGATTAGCTAAAGAACTGTACTGATAAGTAAATCAGACCATTGGGTAAACAAAGCTCATCAGTTGTTTGAAAAGCTAAAAGACATCACCCTGAAAGGAGTAAAAGCGATGGTCTCATCTGAAGTTACCGCGCTATTTATTTTGACTGACTTGGATCAGAAAAAGTTAACCAATAGACTCCCGCAAGAACATTACCCAGACAAACCACTGGAAACAAACAATTTCTGAACTACCTGGGGGTGCGCCTATGCACATATTTCAAATTTAACGGTGACGTGCATGAACAAACTAAGGGAAAACCGTTGGGTCCACCCATATCGGAATTTTTCCCTGAAGCGTCAACGGAAGCCCTGGAAAACATCGCACTACCAAGGACCCAGCCAAAACTTTGGGTCAGATTTGCGGATGATGCATTTATAATTATTAAATATTGAAAAAACGAAAATAATCAACAATGTGTGCGAATGCATCAACTTCACAGTGGCATCGGAGAAAGAGGGAGATCTGGATTTTCTAGACGTGTTGGTCAAAAGGAGCGCCAAAACCACGCTGAAAGCAACAGTGTATCCAAACAAACTCATAAGGAACAGATATTAAACCGTCATTGCAACCACCCGAACAATCAAGAAAAGGTCATGCATCCGAAGCCTATTCAAGAGGGCCAAAACCCACTGCAGCAGAGAAGGACTTATAAAACAAGAAGAAATCTGTTTCTTCAAGATGTTCGAGAATAACGAATACCCAAGGCATTTCGTAAGAAGAACCGCGGATCAAATTTATCCATCTTTAAATGAAGTTGGGGAAAGCAACTTAGAGCCTGGCGCTTTATAACGTCCGAAAGGTCGGATTTCGTCGAGGATCTCGGTCTCAGTTGGTAGATCAGTTGTAGCGGGCCACCGGACGCTCGCAGGAATAGCTGCGGGAGGCGCTGACGCTAAGGGTCAGCTAAATTGTGCCTGAAATTGTTCCGCCCAGCGTGCCAGACGGCGTTAGATAGATCGTTTCGCTCACGCCTAATGTTTTCCTACCGGTAGCTCGAGTGAGGTGAAACGGCTTGAGGGGATTTCCTGTTGCGGCAGCACGTTCCACCTCCAAAGCTGGTTGAGACCACCAGATCTCGCGATCATTTGCACTAAGTTCACGTCTCGTTACGAGCCGTGCTTCAGTATGCGCGCTACCAGCCGAGATGGACTGGCCTGCGTCAAGAAGGCCCAAAGACAGCATAAATTCTGAGTGTCACAAAGCGACGGGTCAGGCCACAACTCACTAAGCCAGAAGAACCTGAGGCATAATTGATTAGCGACCAGTGCTCATTGATGCCTTGAGATGGGGCCAATACTATCTTTCCACTCAGTGCCCTTCGAAAGATTGATAGGCGACTCGGATCAGATGGCTTGTTGCAATCTAACCGACGCTGCACCGTGCGTTTTGAGCGCCCAACAAAGCACATGGACAGCTTAGTGCATACTAACTTGTGGTCGGAGTTGAGGAGTGCACCAGTCCGACCGGCAGCATTGTAGACATCCCCGCCACGTGTAGCTAATAGCGAACTGGTCGATTTGGGTCCAACCCTGAATTGAAGAAGACAGACGCCAGGTGGTGTACCGGTGATTGGACCATCTGAAGTTCATACTAGCGAGAAACAATTGATAGTCTGAGTACAAAGCCAACAACGGTTCTCCGTTTTCAGAGTAACAGAAATCGCGGCCAAATAGACCTCCTAGATGCAAACTAAACGCCAAGCTCACCGATCAGAAGCTCCATAAAAACCAACAGCATGAGCTACGACAAACAAATTTTCAAATCCGTTGAGATTCCCCCACGATGGAATACAATCGGTTTTAGTAAACTTTACGCTCTGTCATGACCTGTACATCCAAGGCCACGAATGAAGATGTGTATACACTGAGATGGATTCTTCCAGTCACCCGCTTTGATCCGCTTCTGTTAAGTAACTTAACAAACTCTGGTGGTTACGAAATTGTCGCTCACCCTCATCGTCAGTTCTGCTGTTTTGAAGGTGCTATTCTTTTCTTCTGCTTACGTAAACGATTTGTTACTGCTCCATCTGCAGTAAAATTTAACATATTGATGGGGCCTTACTTTGTCAGTTTGACTTCAATCAATCTGTCTTTGTTAGTGAAGCATTCCGATATTCTTATTCCATTTTGGCCTAAATCCCAATACGTCCTCGTATTTTGAGTGTAATTTCATGTCTTCCTGTCCCTCTTTCTCCGATGAACAGTTAGTCAATAACGCTGTCTTTGGTTTCGAAACTAATAACGTCAAATTATGTACTACTAATAGCGTCAATGTAAAGTGCTTCAGGTTGAAAATCCACGGAATATCCTTTAGATCTTTTTCCCTAACGTGTTCGCTCAACCTCACTTTGTCGGTATTCAGCTTTCATTCATCTATCCAGAAGAGGTTTTGGTCCACTACATTACGAGTCCAATGATATGGTTAGCATCTCACTCTTGTGAACATTTTGCTGCGGCAAACCCTGAACAACAGTCGATCGGTCTACCGTTTGCATCCCCTGACTCCCTCCCAAAATTTAGGCTCATTTTCTCTCCTAAATATTTTGATCGAAACTCTACATTGTCATATTAAGAATGTGGTCTGGTTGCAAAGTAAGAAGTTAGCAAAGATGGTTTACATACTTCTCATCCATCTTTTGTCATACGGACCCAATTTCATGCCTCTTTACAAAACACTGTAGCTAGAACAAACCAATACCATCCTGTTGAACCTCATGTGCGAGAAAAATTTTCTAACCTGTATATTTATATATCTATGTACAGTGAAGCCATTTGGATTTCCAATGTCTGTACGGTGTTCGGTTTTGTTCATGTTATTGTATATTCACTAGCTGTCGACAAAGATTCGTGCTGATTGATACATTGGAGATGGTGTTCCTGCTCGTCTACGTTATTCAGTGACGCATGATCAGACTTTGCCCACCACAGGAACGACTGGATAATGTTGACCGGTGGTTTGTGGTGTAACCATTAAATGGGACGATAGAGAATTTACTTGTGAATCCCTTTATCCATGTACATGTCAGATTCCTGGTACTTGTATTTATGGGAGTGTGTTCCGTATTAAAATCGTCGGTTTGCCTTTAAAATTAAGAACAGAAGTGCAGAAAACGGGCTTTGAAAATTTCGTATTCTGTCTACTACGTGTGGATCAATAAACAGGGTACCATGGGGATGCTTACCAGTGAACATTAATGAAATGAATGACTTGAGTGAATGGATGAATTTTATGGAAGTCGCTAGCCTCAACCGTGATCAATATCAAAATTTCGGAGTTGTTGAAAACGTTCTACACGTGCTGAATGGGAAGTAAGCATAGCTCCATTATATTCTGGAAGACGAAACATATTTTGCGTTATTCCGGATACGGTTAATTCCAGTAATGGGAGGTCGCATTTGATTATGGCCATGAAGGCCCAGCTGACCATTGAAAACCATGAAAGAACGACAGTACTAGTGTTTTATTCTTGCTTCGAAGCATCAACTTTTCGTACTCATCATGACCCGATAAGTTCCAACGGACTAAATAAGGTCAACGATGTGGGGTTCTAACGCGCACAACTAGAAGTTGGTGGGGTGAATACGAGAGAAACAGATTGTAACTGAACTAATATATTGGACACCACAATCATTTATCGTACGGCGTACCAACGGTAGATGGATCTAATTGGCCGCTTGAAACAATCGTGAGACCCTAAGGAAGATTAGCTATCGGCTGAACGTGAGAGAAATTAGTACAGTGGGTTTAAAGACACACGACACGGTGTATAATGCAAGTTTATAACCAGGCTGAACAGACTGTGAGTTAAATGATCCGATTCTCATGGTTTGAGTTTCAGTTTGTAACTGGTTCGAATGCTACCAGCATAGATTATTTTTTTGACCAAAAGGAGTCCACCACCACCCTTTACCATGCGGTGGCCAACCTGATGGAAACTTTTCGTACTTCCAAAAAACGGGTTAACCAGCTTTGCTATTCGATAGTGGTTTCTTGCTCTGGATGCACATTACGTAAAAAAATCTTTGATCTTCTCGCGGTCATATCCAGTAAGAATCATGGGAAAAGTGAGCTGAAATTGTATGAACCAAACGGATTATTTGTGTGTCAGAATTATGAGCGTTTACAAAATCCGTGAAGCTCTCCTTTGGTAAAGTAAAATAATAACGCCTTCTTAATGGGGATTTTAATGTAAACAGCAAATCAATGATAAAAAAAATAATTTGTTTGTAATTAGATGCTGCAAAATGATAACAACACCAGGCCCATCACTGAATTGGGGGGGGGGGCGCTGTCGTGGATTGCACACTGTTCTGTTAATATTTTTATGCTGAATGGCCAAAATTAGCCAAAGGTTCATCCATCAGTGACCATTTGCCGAGAGGCTATCAACGGATCTATTAACGCAAAGAATTAGTCCTTCATTTCACTGTTTCCCACAACGGTTTGTGGCTGAAATTTGCCACAAGTTGATCAGGATGAAGGGTTAGAATCCTGTCAATTGCCAATTGCCATTATAAATATTGGTAATGTCTCGATGATACCAAAACCGGCAAGCCATTGTTGCTTAAAGATCACTGAATTTGGCAGGTGTGTTATAAACGGGGGCCCCATGAAATTGAAACAAAATGACAAGCAGAGAACCTTTTCTCTAGCATTTAACGAAAGATTATTGGTGATACTGTTAAAGTAAAGCTTGCATCGGCCGTTCCGACAAGAGCTATGCTATAGACTCCCCGTAAAACATACATACTGGGGCGAACAGTTATTTCCTTTAATCAACACAATTTGTGGTTTGCCAAGAGCCACGTAAATCTGAAGCAATAAGGACAAAATTTCAGTCTAGCCCGACCGAATACTGGACAGCTATTTTAAGAAAAATTCGGATTGAGTCATTTGGCAATCCTAAATGTGAACCAAACAGTAGTTGTTAACAAACATGTTTTCGCCAATTCTCTTTCATTAATAATCATAACGGAGATGGCAGTGCTGAAGGTACAGCTAGTCCTTGATCCAGAGTACAAAAGCAATGGAGCCATTAAATGAATTCTCACATCTCATGCTGTGACATAAACTGTCACACCCCTAAAGCACAGTCGTGACCCGTGCCGTCCATCCGACAACTGGACAATGGCTTATTATTTATGGGGGTTGACCGCATTGTGATACATTCAAGCTGAAATGTATTCCGCGCACTGTCCACAATTCAACGTTTTCTGCTGTCGCAAGTCTTTTCAAGTTGTTTTTCTACCATCGTAATTCAGCAGTAAGTCAGCCGGACGCTGATCGTGTCGTTACCGCTACAAGGCCCTAAAGCGCATTCCACAACTGCAAGAAATCAGCATCCGGCGTCATAGTGGATAGGGTAACATTTTTTTTTGCAAGGTAATCTTACAATTCACATAAAATGCATCAAAATGTATGGAAACTTCTACTAAAACCCGTTTCAGGAGCTAGCCCCTGATTATTGGTCTCAACTTATGGGGTTTGTTGACCCGGGAACCATTGCAAAAATTCAAGTTCCTTTGTAAAACGAAGGGGCAAATTGAACTAGGAATGGAGAAACAACAGAGCAACCGTTTGCAGAAAGGTGGTCAAGACTATTCAGAAACGATGCCTCAGATTTTCAGGACCAAGTGAACAAACGGTACTCCATAGACGTTGAGACGTTCGCGCTGAACGTGAGCTCTCATCCAACTATTTGTCGTAATGTATTCGGACACGTGCAAGACATAGTTTGTGTGCTAAATTTTTGTAGAATAAGTTCGATTTTTCCGACTTTCTGTGACTTCGATGACCACTGCATCATGAATTTCCGTTCTCCTGTTATCCATGTCAGAACTTTATGGAGTGTTTAAAGTGCTCTTGCTGTGTTGGGGTAAACTACATTTTCTGGACAATGGAGTACTATGGAAAACAAGATGAACTAACCACCAAGTGAAACATACAAAGTAAACTGATAGCATGAACGTCCACGTTATACTAATCCAGGAAATCAGAAAGAAGTGGCGCCATAGCGACAATCAGAACAGTCAAAAGTATATGCCAGTGCCAATCAATAAAAATACAAGTAATGGTCGATGAGACGAAGCCCTAGATTTTGGGTTCGTGGATTTTATTTGGATGCATCTCAGGTTCCAAATCAGTGAATAATAACCGACTGAAAAGCTGCCCTTCAAATACTGTAGACTCCTTTGGAGGAGGCAACGGTATACTACTTTCTGAGCGATATTGAACCGACTTACGTTAAAGTTAAAACTTGTTTTTAACAAAATTAATAATTAATTAGCCAAAAATGGACCATTTTCGTCGACCTTTACATGACTTAGTAATCCCTTTTTATTTCTTCTCCTTCAGACCGATTCCAGAACTCAGAACGGAAGTACAGTGAACGTTACTCACGACTGGCATCTAAACGCTTGTCCAGACATTCAGACAGCGGACAAATCGCGTGCATTTGTTTATGCTACCAACGAAATGGATCTGCCAGTGATAGGTAATCGTTCAATTGTTGTGGGATGTCAAGTTCGTACACCAACCCGGGTAGCACCGGCAGTCATCCAATACGTTCGTATTGTCCCGGTAATGACTAAGGTGAACCGCCTATGGTGGCTAATTGCATCGCATAATCAACGTTCGATCACGAGGATATCGGTGAATTCCACATCGGAACAGAAGCGAACTAATCACACAGCTGTTCTGATGATCATGAAACCAAACGAAGGTGATCAGAAAGAGCTTGATGTTGTCTTACGAATTCATTTTTGGGCAGAACATGAGACTTCAGAGTGGCCCACATGTGAGTTCGATAGGGGGACAAAGCCGACCGGGTCAGATCGTCCAGTGAGACGGGTGCATGATATTTGGCAGTGCGATATCAGATGGCGCCAGATGCAGGAGGCCACAAACATCTCAATTAGTCTACGCTATGTAAATCTGATCCAATCCATAGTTATTTTTACTACACCAGCTTTGAATGGGACAACACCTCAGCTGACTGGATTGCATGGCAATGTGCGTAGAACAATGCAGTTAGTTTGTGTTCGATCCAAAGAAGAACTAGCTCTGGCACATTTGTTCGACTCGCATTTCACGAGAATCCCAGTCTCCACACGATTCATATGGAACATTGAACTGCAAGATGGACCACAAGGTTTAACACATGCATTTAATTTATCGCAAAATCATCCCACTCTCGTCCTTCAACCGCTGCACGAGGAAAATTCTACATTAGTCTGGTCTTATAGCGTGGCGTCAAATCAAACAATTTCCCAGTTCCCAAGTACCGGTCTACCAATGCCGCCAGTTCGTGGACCCCGTTTCATTTGTGCCCAATGCTGTTCAGTCTATATGGAGCAAGTGATGTGGGTTGGTTCGCCCAAATGTCACCGGCTGATAGAATGGCCACTGGATAGTTTAATAGAAGATGGCACATCCGTGGACCAAACGAAACTGTGGTTATTTCTTCGACAAAAGGAGATGCCAACACAGAGCTGGCATAACGTAAGTCAACCTTCGGCCATTTTTTACGTTCTCCAATACTCTCCATACCAGTTGGAATGCATGCTTCTGGGCGGTTTGTCTTTGAATCTTACGAGAAATATGTCACCACAGCTGTGGCCCCAGTTTCAGTTGTGGAACGGTACGAACAGAACTCAGGCACTTTTAACTCACCAGACATGGCAACTGAGTCCATACTCCAGAACATTAAGCCTCAGAGTAAAACCATCGGACGGAACCCAAACAGACACTGTGTTACAATGCTACTTTTCAAACATGACAGTCCAGGTGCGCACCAAATCGGTTAAACCTATTGAACCCGTAATAATGGCCGCAGGAGTGACAGATACCATACGTAAAATGACCGATGAACAGTTCGGTTCCACTGTGCACTTGTTCTGCCATGCTGGCGGATTCCCTCTGCCAGAAGTCTATTGGGAACTTGGTTTCCCCGAGGGCAAACGAAAACACACATTAGAATGGATTAGATTTCACACGTGTCAAGCCCCGTACCAGCTGAATTATTCTCTTACTTCGTATAACTGCAGCACTACTGCTCGCTCATCGGAACTCCTACGGGCGGAAAAAATTCGTTGTAAAGCATCTGGTTATCGAAAAACAGTGGAGAAAAGTCTTCGGCTGAGTCAGCTGCGCCTGCTCTCCGTGTGGGAACCGAATGTGCACAACGTAACTGGTAACGGCCTTACTTTATCGGAGACACGGATGATGGCTGCTGCGTGTACTGTAATTCTTCCGATTTTGGCAGTGCTCATCATATCAGCCCTATGCCTGTACCAACACCGCACGAGGAAAATTTTCGGAAAATCTGGACTGCATCCGATTGCGAATGCGCTTTACACAAAACCAAGCCGCAGCGTGTACTATCGTCGTCAAAACGATTCGAATTCGTCCATTTTCTGTAAGCTGGACATAGAGAATGAGGCAATTCGTGAACTGGTGTATCTGTTAGGATCTGCGGAACAAGTGTTCCGCTGGCACATTCCGGCCGATAACGTTGAATTGACAGCGACTAGGCTGGGACTGGGACATTATGGCCGAGTGACCAAAGGCTGGTATGTAGACACTCACAGCGCTCCACACGCACCCGTCAGAATACCGGTGGCTGTTAAAACAGCCTCGGAAGAGTTGAGTAGCAGTCAATGCTTGCGCAATGAGATTCAAATTCTTTCCGGATTGACAGATGGACCAAATGTGGCCCGGATGATTGGTTTGATTGTAGGTTCGCGCCGGGATTTGAATGATACGTACTTAGTGCTTGAGTATTGTGAACATCGAAGTTTGGCTGAGTTTGTCCGAAAAAATGCCTCACATCTGAACGGAATGGATAATCGAATACAAAAAACAAGCATACATTCTTGCGATTCCGGAGTGTATAGTATGAACGGGACAGATCTTGGCCCAGAGCGAACCAGTCCGCGGGATGTAGTTGTTGTGGATGTTGACCCTAATAGCCCGAATAAAACAGCTCCAGCTAAGTTTAATTCTACTTACCGTTTGACACATCGGATGCTCTATGAACTTGCATGGGGAATAGCCAACGGGGTGGATTTTCTTGCCCGTTCCGGTATCATTCATCGTGATTTGGCTACGCGAAATGTCCTAGTTGACGGAAACTGCACACCTCGGATATGTGACTTTGGTCTCGCGGTGCGAGTTGTGCGCACGGACGAGGAAACCATGAGAGACGAGTCGTATCGGATTACTTCGTTCCAAAAACAATTACCTTTTCGCATTCTCCCCTTGGAGGCATTACAAGAACAGACATTCTATCTCGCTTCTGACGTGTGGGAGTTGAGCTTACTATTTTGGCAACTGTTTCATTTGGAGAGCAAAAAGCCATTTATGCATGTGCACAGCGCTGAAGATTTGGTTTTACAACTACAGTCACATTTCCGCATTAATCCGAGTCCGACGCAGCCACCGGTGGCACTGGTTCGACCACGACTGGTGCAAGATGAAGAACTATGGCACCTGATGTGTCGCGCTTGGCAAGCGGATCCC
This sequence comes from Fasciolopsis buskii, assembly GCA_008360955.1. Lineage (NCBI taxonomy): Eukaryota > Metazoa > Platyhelminthes > Trematoda > Plagiorchiida > Fasciolidae > Fasciolopsis > Fasciolopsis buskii. The sequence goes on along the minus strand of LUCM01011705.1, from coordinate 42,082 downwards.
AAACAGAGACCTACGGCTAAACAATTCTCTATCCTGTTGAATGATATTGTGGACAGAATGCGCGGCCAAAAACAAGGAGCAAATAAGGAAGCGGTACACGAAAGTTCGCACGAACTGAACTATATTACCTGCCTGGATCCATCCAACATAGAACAACAAGAGCAACAACAACAACAACCAGAGGAACTCATATGAAGACCAGTTGAGTTTGCGGGATCAATTCCCAATTTCGGGGGCAAATTATAACGTGCAAATGTGCGCAAACCGTCAAACTACAGTTGACTTTATTTTTTTTGTCTTTCCCTCTATCTTCTTTTATCCCAGAAAATGACGCGCATGGTTCATCCATTATCTCTTGTGTGCTTCAAAAAGACAGGAAGGTGATTGGGAAGGAGCAGTATTTTTCACACATTCACTCAGTATAATTGTATAATTTTGGTTCTTCAAAATGAAATTAGTAACATTGTAACGGATTTTTGCTTATCACTAGACCATTAGGTTCGTAGACGAGAAGATTCAGCCTGTTTTTTCGCTTAAAGCATTGCATAAAATTATTGTTTAAAATCACAATAACAAAAGCGGAAGAGCTCATCAGTGGATAGCTTATCCATTTAGTGTGAATTAGAAGGAATCGATCGGTTTCGAATTTTCGCTTACACTACTCGTAAAGACGACAGTAGACATTAATAAATGCAAATGAACATGCCGTGCGAAAAAATCCGTTCGGGCGCGTTGCTGATAAGGTTAGAAGTTCCTGGCTTAAAACTCTTGCATGTAATCATATAGTGATCACGTGACGCGTCTCATCTCGACTGTTGTGTGCTTAGGAACTATCCTACTTGCCACTTTATTTCAAAATAATTTACAAATTAATCGGAACTGGCGAGATACTGTTGTACCGAGACCTCGCCCACATATTGCCGAAACGTGGTCCATACACTTGTGCGTACGCATTGTAAGACGCACTTATTGCTTTTGAATCGCTCTAAAATCAATGAGCAGATGCACTGTCACCAGATCTTTTGAAATTGATAAATTTTTCGTTTCATTTCAAACATTTCTGACGAAATTCGGGGCAATTTTGACACGATTCCGAAAATGATGTAAAAAATCCGAAAGGAAAATTTCCAACTATGGTCAACGTGCATGGGTTTTGAGTCCATCCGAGAATCACAAAGTGATTCATCGAAACTCACCCGTCGGTGAGATTGGGCAACTTACCGGTACGATGAAGCATGGTTCCTAATACGATTCAAAAGCCACACATGTAGAGTAGGATAAAATTTCCCTGGAATTAGGCGACGGAATTGGTGGTTATCGCAATCCATTAGGTGATGCTTTCCCTTCCAGTCATCCATACTTCTGACCACATATTTTGTTCGACACCAGCACCTTATTAGAATTGCGCGGAGGTTTTATTAATGCTAAGTCCATTTAGAAATAACGTCGTCCGTGTTCCCTCCCACTATTTGTCCATATGCTATTTACACCCAGTATGAACTGAGTTAATGGGGAAAACTGGTCAACTTAATAACCATGATACGAAAATTAACATCAGACAACCAGATGCAGAGATAGCGCATTCTTAAATAAGGATCACAATATAGTAATAGTGATCTATGGCAAATAATGGAAGACCATAACAGATTTAGGGTTAACCACATTTTGTCGTACGCATCTGGTAAATTCATCATCACTCCTTTGTCGGATGCAAAACGGTTGACTTCTTTAGGCATCAAAGTAGTCAAAACTGTATAACTCGGCAACTAACGGTAATCAAATGAATACTGCTGTGCGGCTTAAGCCAATCGTGAGTTTTAACCTTGATGTGCACGTCAATGTGGAATGATGCGCTTTGTTGAAAAGATCACCTGAAAGCCATAGCTGTGCCTGGATAATAGGCCAGTGTGATTTAGTCAAAGTAAATCCAAGCAGGAATGATGCGATTCGGTACTGGTGATAGTGAACACAGGTAGCATACGTCTGAGTGAACAGAATTTCGACGTACCTGGACGACTGATCTCACGGTTAGTGACGCTGATTGTGTATCAAACAGTCGCTTTTATGGACAACTTTCAACAAATCATCTTGAATTGTTTGTTAGGTACAATTATCATTTTCAAGTAGGTTCTTTGATAAAAAGCATCCTTCAGCAATTCCGAATGACCAAAGGGTTAAGTGTGAATGTTACACTGACTGAATTGCGCGAAAACGGGTTAACTGAGTAAAATAAGTGTACCTTGAAAAGTCATGATTTTGTTTACTTGTTTGTGTCTCTATCTCAATGGAACATTTATATTCTGCAAATAAATATAGATAAAATTTCATATGATTATCGAATATGCATCATCGCAGCCGTTGAATTACCATAAAACTTGTGGTGTACAGTGCACAGTATCTGATCCACGCTTCTCCCGTAAGTTGTCACGGAAACGAGACTAAGGCCATCGCTTCCCAATCAGCAGTGAAAACGGAAACATTGCCTTATAGCTTTGAAGAGGAAGAAACAAAAGTAACCAAAACGGATATCCAGAATACATCTGGGTTTCTGCCTTTTCGAGTGTAACCTTCATACAGTGCATATAAGAAAAGGAACTCTTGCGGCAGGCTGCCACACTAAGCACAACTTTCTTTACAGATTCAAAATTGCCATGTTGTTTCATCGCTTGAACTTTGTCACTGACCATGGCATATGGGAAACTAGCATCATGGGTATCGTGGTAACAGGGAACCAACGACATTCTTGGAACTTCCATTGTCTTTTCTATCTTATTTTTACAACAAGGGCGGCCGTGACTGTTCCTCTGCCACAATAACGGAGTGAAATCCTTGGTCAGCCGCATTAATCCATTGAGTAACACGGGCCAGCTATCATCAGCAGGTAATTCAAACTCACTGACCTCCAGCGTCATCAGATAACTCATTCAGATTTTTCGCATCAACTCGGATATTAATTCTGGCAAACATGACATATGGACCGCTGAGCCTCAAAGCAAAAATCACACGTAGAATATTGCTATCGCTCTTATCTAGTGTTTCCTCTTCGTTTTCACGATATTCGAACAGCGTTAAATTATAGGGCGAGCCGCACTAACCACTGATTATCACGCTATGTTATACGTTATACGATAGAAAGATTCAAGATGCAAAGTGAACACAACGTGGACCTACCGGTTGGTATACGTAGCACATATTTGTTTGGAGATTAGGTGATATCAGAACCATGCGGAAAGAGAATAAAGTGGAAGGAGAGAAAAAGAAAACTAGATTTCACTACGCTTATGCTAACCGCTCCAGGTTCCACCCCCGCGTCATCAGCCATTCACAGGGACCCACGGTTCCTCTGTGGGTTTGGTGCTACAGAAGTGGGAATGGAAGAACGTCGCAGTAGTCAACACACGGAATAGAGTATACTCACTCTCATCGGTGACAGGCAGTTTAATGGGCACTCAGGATGTCTGGCCTCATCCGAAATGTGCATAAACTGAGCAACCAGTCACCGGTTCCAGGTGGGTTAGTGGCCACGTGCTCTTTTCTGCTGCCTTGCACGTTAGGCTTCGGGTGGCTAAATGCTTCAGCCGTGAACCCATCAGAGAACCACATGCTTCTGCCTCGGAACCTGGTTATATTAAGCCCACGAACAAACCATGTACGGGTTTCACGTAGCGTTGTGTGATCTTGGGGCTAAGACGAAAACGAGAAAAATCAGCGCCATTTGACTGGCTGCGCTTCAATTCTGTCACCATCATTTCGTTGTTTTCTTGCGGGATTCTTGGTTCCATTATGGTCTCCGTTCGTCACTACAATCGGTCGGAAATATTGCTGTATAAAAACCATATTGGTTGTCATCATGAGTTGGGATCACCTTAAAAATCCAATCCATCCAGAAGCAGCACTAGTGCTGGCTGGCAGGCAGCTCTTGAATGCACCTCTCCGCCCAATGTGTCAATTCCGGCATTATTGAATACCAACATCAGTTCTCTGTTCATGAAAATGTCGGATCTGTCCCTCGCACTTCAATCACTGACCCATGTTCACACTTGTGTCACCTGCACAAAAGAACTTTGGCTAAACTCTGATATTGTTGGTTCACTCGTGTCGATAGACACCTTCGGACTCCACTGGCAGGACAGAGTTTCGGACAAGAAGACTGGAGGTGATCCGGGAAGTCCGAAGTTATTTATACGTACTCACTAAATGGAATTGACTGTCTCGTAACAGTGTCATTCCAGGTTTTCCCGCCATACTGGTGCAAACATAACGAACTTATACATAGCCCATTTTAGCTGGCAACAAAACAGCACAACTTTTTCGACTCCTTACTAGCACTTATTGCTCCACTTTTTGAGGATAGTCCGCATATTATTGTGGGAGATTTCAATCATGTATCAACCCTACCACTGACTGTGCTTCATTTGCCTGACCTCCATTTTAGATAGTTATGACTAACCACCCTGATTTCTTATCCCTGAAACTAGGTGCGTCCATCTGAACTGATCATTGTTTGTTTCTCGGTCAGCCTTCTATTCCTTCAAGCAAACACATCAAATGCAGATTCGCCTCCGAACTTCGTCCCTCAAAAACCTTGCTCTTCTTCAAAATTCCTTTCACAAGTATCTGCTTGTTTCTCTTTTGAACCCTGCTCAATGACTATTTCTGACTTTTTTACAGAGACGGCGAACATAATCTTTGATACCTGGTGTACCTTAGAAACATAATTCGTCTCAAATGGCTGTATCTCCATCCGGAAACTGAAACCTCTAAGAAGACGCACTAACTCAAGCGTGCGGTACATTTCCAACCTAATAAAAACTGAAATCAAACGTAACGACACGAAACTCGCCAGCCAATTCTTGAGTGGTAAGAACAACGATTTCTATGGCAAGGCATTCGACTGTTATATGGGAAGAAAAAGAGACTTGTGACATGTTCTGCGGATTTCGACAGCATTATTTAAGTTTTCATCCATCCTCCCAGTCACATCTGCGCAGGGCGGCGATACGACAGTTACAGATTTTCTAGGGAAGAGATGTTTTACCACTAAAATTACCACAGAGATTGGTCTTGACAGCCTGCCCCAACTTCTTTGAGGCATGGTTTTGTGGCCGACTGATGCATTCAATTCTCTGAATAACTCATCATTGAGATAGTTTTCTGTCCCTGACTATCGGAGACCTACCCCAAAATCTAGCAGTTCTACTGCCTTAGCTAAACGCTTTCGCCCCACTGCCTTAAGATCTTTTGGTCTTAAACTGACATGGCTCGCTGCGCTTAAGCGCCTACGTTCTTCTATGAATCCTCTTGACGACCCATTTCAGTTTGCTTTTAAGTCTGCCAGATCCATTCCGGATGTTGTCGACCCCCTGATTCATTATATTTGTAAGACCTTAAATGCGTCGATGAAAAATGTACGCCACATCTTCCTAGACTATTCACCTCCATCCGATTCCGTCCCAAGGTCTCTTTAAATTTACAAACTGGGAACATTTGGTTGTTCCTGGGACCTATTAGCATGGCTGTCTGATCACTTTACTAACCAAACTCAGTGCATACGAGTGGGCGGCAAAACTTCAAAACTGTTTAGTAACAACTCAGGGTGCTGTTCGTTCATCGTACCTCTTTTCTACTTACATCAGCGGCTTATCAACTAGCTCCCCCTGTTATCTGCTTAAGTATACTGATGTTGCCCTTTCTGAAGCCGTTTCGAGGGACGATGACTTCCAAAGTTTTTCCAACAACCTATCTTCTATCTAAGATTACCCTGTGCAAGCATGTCTAAGGGTTTCGAATGTCCGTTGTCTCTTTCCAATTCCTTCCGAACCTTATTTCAGTAACTCAGAAACACTATCAACCAATCAATCAATCTTTCTTTTTAAAAATATATATATCTACCTAAGTATCCATCTGTCTATCTGTCGATCTATGTACCTGTCTATATCCACTTTTCCCTATTTATCACACTTCTTGACAAACCTTGACCGTTTTTTCAACCGAATTCCTATTCAACTTGCCATAACTGCTCAAATCTTCCCTGGACAAGTTTCATTTGTCGCCATTTTATTATGTGATGAGTGCAACTTATTTTCTTTCCCTATGGTTTTTGACTGAAACGCGACGTTTTCTGCATCCAAAGGTTTACACAACGTAATAAAATGAATATACTTGATGTTTGTAGTCCTGATTTTTCATGATATTGCTTCATGTGTGAGTGTAATGGAAGAGACATACCCCATAGCCGCTGGTGCCCGCTACATGAGAGAAAAGATGGGACAGCGGCAACCATGACCCTGAAACCTGGAGTGGGATTGAACCCCATAAGGTCTCCAAGACGCACCTTCCAATAAAATGCTCAGGGCCTTGATGTTTTAATAGCTGTATAATTAACATGAGGGTAGTGACAGACCTCTTGCTCAACCCATCTTAAGTGCTCCTTGACGAGCTTCCTTTGTTCAGTCTTACCATGCATGGGTGTAACTTTTCTTATTTTTCACCACTGTTTTTGACTGAAATGCAAAATCCTATACAGTACAACCCGTTCGCAATAAAGGTGAGAGGAAATTCGATCTGAGGGTGCCCGACTAACATTGTTACTTGGTCAATTTCAGAAAACCCTTGAAGAAAAAGTCCGTCTTAACGGACAGTTTTTAATAAATTAAATTTCAGGGTGATTGGGATAAGTTAGCACTTGTTTAAGTGGATGGCCGACCGGTAGGAAGGGCGCCATTATCCATTTTGGTCGAAAAACATCATTTTTCCGTATTCTGTTCGGGAAAATATTGCTGAAAGCCTAAAAGTGATTTCCATTTTTTACTTCAAAGTTGATAAATGATCCCGGAAAAATGGAGACAGAAACTCTGCATTTTTCAGTGCCGATCTGCACATTGGGGTGACCTACAGACTTAGCTCGATGACTAACTCAACGTCAATCACCACAATTTTCCTCACTCCACGCTGATCTGCACTATCATGGACCGACAGTAGTACGCATACGCATTCGCTTACTCGCAACCACTGAATCAAACACCTTATACATATGCACTCATACACGGGTACACTGGAGCCTGCTCCAGGTTGATCGCAGTCTATCCCATGACCATTGACTCATTCACAACCGCACGCATGCACACGAATCCCGCATACTTTGTTTGCAAACAGATTCATAAGGTCTCGCATACCGATTAGCCCCGAATGAATCCCTAGTCCGACTTGGCTAGGACCCGTATTTGAGATCCCAGTTAAATAACAATTACGCTACTCATTATTTACGCTGTTCTGTTCGCCGTTCAGGGTGTACAAAGCATTTGATTGACTTGCTTGAAGCCGAGGCTTCTGATCAAGCGGACGTTGGAATAACTGAATCATACAGTCGAGGCTGGCTGAATCAGCTCTGTGTGCTGTGCGCATCAGAGGCTCGTGCAAGAGAAACAGGGAACGGGCTGATAGACGATTCTTGTTTGTGATTTCTGCACATGACCCTACAAACTGTGGCCTGGATAGCGCGAAGGACAGTTTCTATCATCGTCTTCACGACCTAATAAGAACAACACAAAGAATGGACATTATTGTTTTAGCTGGGGTATTGATGCTAAGGCCGGTAATATTGCCCCCAGTGAACATCACCTGGGGAGTAGTTTTGGTCTTAATTGCCACCACTCAGATAACGATGAAAACCTTTTAAGCCTATATTCTCGTCATCGACCATATTTTGTCCAGCACAGACCTTAGAAACACAAAGCACCGTTAAGCGAAACAGCGACCTTCCTCACCAATTCAGGACTGGGTACAGACAGATCACTTTGCAATATGTTACAGATGGCAAGGCAATACTCAAAACCACCGTTCGCACCGGAAAACGTGTCTTGATTCTCACCAGATATTTGTGTGCCACGTTCTTTATGCGTTTTTGTGAGGCCAACAGGAGGATGGTATCCTGAGTCGACATCGCTGGGCTAAATGAGCCCATTGTACTGACCAAATTCCAAAATGGAAGAAGAAACAGGCAGGGTGTTATCCGACAATGCCCTGTAGAGAAGCGTTGGGATCTCGTCAAATCAGCTCTGTACCATATTTGTCTGACAAGTGGCGGCATTTCCTCCAAGTCAGCAAGTCACTGGATATCAGTTAACTCTCTTCGACTTAGGGATATCTGCTATTCAATCTCAGCGGATTTAAGCGCTAACCAAGCTCATCTGACTCTGAAATGTAAGTTCACCGCAAGCCTAAGAAGGGACCACTAAAAGAGGTGTTCAGAAAGTTTTGCTGAGATGAAATCAGCTGCTACATCAGAGAATTTCCAAAAACTGTTCCGCCCAATTCGTTTTACTTAGGCCAAAATGTGTGGCACCAGGAAGACAATTTGCGAAGCTGGCGGAACGCCTACTCAGTCTTCATCAGCAAGTCAAGCAACGACAAGGCGCAGAAAAATGAAGAAACGCCGGCTTGTTTCTATTATGGATGTGGCTCGAAACCAAAATCAGTTGCGAGAGTGTATTCGTTTGGCACAATCAAAAAATGACGATTGTGACGCATTCAAAAATTTTCAGTCACTATCCTTAAGGCTATAGTACTCACTAGGTGTAAAGAGGCATCAACAAATACCGCGAAATCATTTTCAGATTTCCATTGTTATATCTGTTTGTAGACTGTAACAAGGCTGGTTAAACATGGACGACCCTGGTTGCCTAGGTAAATATGCCTGAACATATAAAAATGAAACCCTACTGAAGGATGAAAATCTTATGAACATTTTGGGAGGGTCTAAGAATTTATTTCAGTTAAAATTCAAAAATGATAGCAAACTGAAATGGCCAACAGAAGCAGTTATTTTTTTAAATATTCTACCCACGACTACGCATGGGTCTATAGAATCAAGATAATTATTGGTTAATTGGGGTAGTTTGTGTTAACTAAGGTCTAATATTCATGGCCGATCATGAACAGAAAAATTTTCGTTCAGGAAGGACCCTGAGTTACACCAAAGTTGGCCTTGCGTCAAGGTCTTTTAGGCCGGATGCGTTAATCACTTACATTGTTACCGTGACACTGAAGCAGTGTGGGAGGAAAAGTGAAACCATTTGGTACCACAACGCAGAAGATGGGGAACTGATGTCAAGGCGTGGATCGATTTAAAATTCTGTGGTTCAACCTCTCAACTTTTCAAACTAAACCAGGTCACCATTTACGAATAAACTGTGTCAGAAGCATGTTTTGCATGGAGGAAATCGATCATATTCAAAGGAGACCATAGTCACTTCTATTCATATTAAAATTCACGACAGAAATTCCTTCCTCTCTCTCTCAGGTTACTTCCGAAATTTCATGCAACATCGTCCAGAGAATTGGATGATATTTTAACGTTCCAAGTTTTACCAGATATGTAGCACGGGCTAATCACATTACAAGGCAAGGAATATAATTACTGTCCAATAGCAGAAAATGCTGAGCGTCTCAATCTAAGGACCCGTCAATTTTGTTGATGAATAAATGGCATGTGATAACTTGCAAAAAGTTCACAAAATGCACAGTTCTGGGAAGAAACTCTCCGACAAAGTAGTATTGCCTTCTTATTCCCATCCAAGTAGTTCATCCTAATACGAATACAATTAAAAAATCCTAACCAACGGATCAAAAGTGAATGCACTCCGGGTAGGGGCAATTCTGTCGTTGGGGCAACAGAGATATTTCCTTCATCCTAAAATAGCAGCCAATATAAAAGGGCGGTAGTGTCTCCGAAAGAAGACCCGTGTGTCATTATACCAGAATTTAGTAAACATGCTTTCCTGAGTAGGATGGTTATCATTTAGTCCGTCGCTTTTCGGATAAAAGAACACTTTAGTGGAGAGTATACTTCATATAAAATCCTATCCCACCCTGACTCTTGATTCTATCCAAAATGTTTCATGTAGTAGAGTGATAATTAAGGGAGATACCTAACCAGTGGATGCTGACTTTAAAATTCTGAGGCTTCTCGGAGTGTGAGGCAAAAGCAATTTCGCCGTGAAGGTGCCACATGAAAGTGACCCAAATATTGAGAATAATAGTGGCGGATTCACCCCTGACCACTATTTATTGACACTGATTCTTAGCAATAAAATCGCTAGTGTCGTAAATTAACCCCATTTAGCTCTCCCTAACGAGTTCGCGATGTGCCATTGTCAAGATACACATATGACTGTCAAAAAGTGATGTCGACTAAATTTCTAACCTGTGCCCACTAGATAACTCCAAAGCATGTGGTGTATTAACAAGAAAAATTGCCGATTCTCGCTAAATAAAAGGAATACAAATTTAGATTTTTGCTTCCTCATGCCGCTGCCTACTCGAGTAGAAATAGCTCAAATGACAGCTGCAGCCCGAGGTCCTGTAAGAACTGTATATATAGATTTTGATCACCTATATAGATACTGTTTACAGTTTCAATCTGCTCTGGGGGCATTTCACCGTCGTTCCGGCTCAGCCCAACTGACAAATAACTATCAAGGAAACAATTGTGGTTCCTTTGTGCAATCTTCAACGAAGAGCTTCCATGCACACTCTTGATGTAACAAACTAGATTCTGGCGATATATATATATATATCCTACCTGAACAAGAGTAAATTTTTCCAGATATTCTCATTCGACGCAAAACAGAAACACAATCAACACTGTTGATGATATCATATACTTTAGTATCGCCAGCCAGTTCGCTGAGATTTGTTAGACTGGAATCACGAAGACGCGAGACACTTAACCAGGTTCGCTGTGCATTTCCTCATTCCCCACTGCCACATAATCTGTTGACCTTCTACGGCATTTTCTTTCACCTCGAAGGAAGAACGGAAGACAGCAGACAAGATTGCCTTAAGCAACACGTGACCCAATCAAGGGAGTCTATTAAGTGGGATACGTTTTGGTGGAATTTCCTTTGAACCGATAAACAAACCTCGATTTATAATCCGAGTGTCGCAAACGCAGACACTTCACCCAATCCTACCGATGCTACACAACCACTGGTGATCAAATACCTCAAAGTGACGAACATATTCGTATCTGTCAGTTATGCAATAGAAATGAACACCCACGGGACAGCATTCAATTGCAGGAAAATTCAGGTCGGCGCCAAAAGTGCTTTAACCGAGGGTAGACCGCTCGATCCTTAGACACTGGCGATTAACATCTTTCGCCACAAAGCTGCTTAGTTATGTGAGACAGCTAACGATTTTTAGCCTCTCAACACCGAGAAACAATCTCAAAACCTCCAATGCTATATAGCAAACGTGATTCTGACGTTCAGTTTTTGTTAGACCTGACGCCGATGATTGATGTTCATTTTTAAACCTTGTCCCCTAGTTAACATGGTACGTCAGACCACTGAAACGGAGTCACATAAGGAACCCAGGTCTTTAGTGGCAGCGTTAGAAGCAACTTCGTCATTCCGGATAATCCTATTAAGGTTAAAATCCCAAAATACGACAAATTGCGGTGACCTGTTCATCAAATTCTGTGGGAGTGCTCTCGGCGCAGATTCATCTGCCCTATCCGTCTGAGGAGCCGTGCAAAAGCATAGCACTCCTACAGGCAACTTCCAAGGACAAAAATAGCACAAGATGATTTGAACACTTGGATTAGATAGTGTAAGTGATGCCTCTCATCAGCTGTAGTCTGCAGACGCAAGCAGCGGAACTTCTTCCTCTTGTGTGCCGTCTAATCTACACTGTCCATAATGGGTACCACAAACGGTAAAAAAATTTAGCTTGGTCCTCCGTCAATTATTTCTTTGTGAAAGCTACAATCGTCGAATCGTGGATGCTTACCTAAATTCCCCCATTCGATCCCTACATATCGGTAACATCCACAAATCATAAGGGACTTTGTAGTTCTTTGTCACCGTTATAGATAGTGACCATTCTATCGTTTTCCTTAAGAAAACCAATGCTTTTCGGAATATTTTGAAAATAACTTTACTGTAAATATTGCATGGTTGAAAATATTTCTGTGGTCGCAAAAAGAATAACAAAATCAAGACTTATGATTGGTCGTTTCCCCTACAGCTACCTGAATTATAGTTTCCTGGAATGGCCACTTGACTTTTCCCTTACCACTGTCGGCGTGTGACAGAGTTGAGTTCAACCCAGAGAATCGCACAGCTAACTAATAGTGAGACCCAACAATTTTTAACTACCAACAACGACAGTAGCAAAAAATGGACGGTAGATTGTCCGTCTTCACCTGTTTCATGTAATGCGGATTACGATATACATTATTTTGTTCTCAAGTTCGGCATGCTGTTTCGTGTTGTGTATCTGATTAGCCTGATCAGATTTGCTTCTGTTAGTGAATCCAGCACCGGCGATGCTCGAAAAGATTTTGGGATTTACTTATTTTGTCATACGCGTATTTTCGTCTATTGGCTTTCTATTGCCATGCATCTAACACTATTCTTTTGCAACCCAAAAGTACTGACAAGAAACCAAACACTGGAATCTCATTTGAATCGTTAGGAGCGTGAATGGATGATAAGACCATCTAAGAATCACATGGTGATTCATCGGAGGATTTTCGTCGGTCAGGTAAAGCTAACCTTTAGAAAGGGGACACGATCCGAAAGAAAATCTAGTGAGAAACTAAGAAAGAAGCGTACTAGTATAGGAATGGTGGGATAGAACATCGGGTACGCATACCTGAAGAGCGACAGTAACCGCAAAACCGGTCGTGTTTCCGGGGGAATTTTGTCGATCTATCCATATGCAAAACATACTAATGAAAAGACGAACTCCATTAAGTTTACTTATTTATTTTCCCACTCCTATTTCGTCTCGGATTACGGTACTGAAGTTGGACATTGATTTTCCGTTGCGTGCCTATGGTTTTGCATGCAATGGTGAATACTTACCCAAGGGAGTGCATAAAGCAAATGCTTGATCTGAATGAGTAAATGACTGGCCAAAACCAGCCCACATCTTACATGATGGGGAAAAGTTTCCGATGCAAAATTTTGGTTGTCAGAATCAACTATTCAGTGGCATATACTCACATTCCATGGAGTCGAAGTGCATTAATGGACGGGCCGATTAGTGAGTTTTACCTGGAAGAATCCACAGTGAAAAGTGTTGCCCGGAAAGCAAAACCATATACGGGGCAAGGACAATAGAACGCATGTACCAAAAAATCCGACGACTGAAAGTCAAAACTATTGACTCCAGAGCGTAACTGGTTCTATAAGCTAATCGGGTCAAAATAGGCTTGTGATTCGATCCAGCTTCGGAGGACCGTCTGTATCGTTTATTTTTAGCGTCGGTGGAGATTACCCATCAATCAAGATGATTATAAAACCATGCAGTATGCTGCGCGCTTGTTATCTGACGAATCACGAACTATCCTAGTTCGAATCTATTCGGGAGCAGTGAAGAAACAATACACGTGGTTTTGTTATTCGGCCACAGGAATAGTAGTGTGTATTGGAGACAAAGTAGTACAGGCACGTCACAGCCCACGTGTGCACCTCTGATACACAACGATAGAATGGATTCGGCCAGATGAAAGACCGGTCTGTGCACGTGTAAGTGCACAGAGTTGTGCAGAGTAAATGCATTTCGGCACCGAACAGACTATACACGCGTTCGTTTTTGCCCGTGACCGGATGAGGTCAAAGGACAAAAGCATGCAGTAAAATTGAGAAGAGAAGGAATCACATTTCATGGGCGGATGGAGAGAGAGGGTATCAACCCAGTCGCTGCCACACATCACGACTTCGATGACGACGATGGTCGTGGCCCGATCTGCGTGTATTATTACTGCTTCCATTAAAAATACGAACTCCGGCACCAAGTCGTTCGTTGGGTAAGCCCACTCGACCGGCCAGAGGTCTGCACAAAAAGGAACAGCAAAAGGTGAGGGGGAAAGGTAAAATAAGATAGCGATGCCAGTTTGTTTCGTACGCAGATGGGGCACATTTGAACAGCAGAAAAGTGCACCAACCTCATTTAATTATTTCGTTCGTAATTATGAGGCCTGTGCAAATGTCGACAACCAAAAGAGTGGAACAGGGCGACGCAAAGCATTCGTTTATGCTTGAAAAAATAAAAAACTGGTGTGCCACTAACAGCAAACATGTGGTACAATACCGAAAGTCACTGCAAAGGAAAAGCAATTTCAACTTGCTTACAATGTTTTGTTTAACTGACCCGCCGTGAAGTTTACCTAGATTGCAGCAACTTGACGTATCACAAATTGCCGTTGGGGAACTAAAAAATAGTGAGTGGAAAAAGTGAAAACGTTCAATCCAGTTTGGATTTTGGCACGCAACCAAGGTTCTCTTCTGGTATCAAACAGACCTAATCATGTACCGACCGCCTATCCATGGAGCATACAGACAACACGCCGAGTGATCACACACGTAATTCGCTGACTATAGGCAGTTCGAAGTTGTCCAACTGAGTCATTTGACAGCAGAGCTCGCTCGGGCGCAAAATACCTCGTTCCGTTATATCAGCATTTGTACTGATTACCAACTCTTAGCAAACCGATTTATTTCATTGCACATGTAAGTGCTTACACCAAAACGAAATGATTTGACCATCCACATAGACCCCTCAACATCCGGCGTTGCAATCCAACGATTTGAGCTCATTTCGTTTTGGATCTTGTGCATATGCACGTGTTGTGCAAAACAATGCATTTTTGATCAGCACATTTGACAGCTTGAAGGATTTCAGGACTAGGAACGTTGGAATTATTGAACAACATGGCTTCTGTGCCGCTCCAATTTTTAGGGTCTGGGTTGCCGGTGTCCCCCAACTCGTGCAATGAGCCCTGGTGGTTATGGGGCATAGATTTACCGCTACACTTATGCAATATGCACGCAATAACAAAAAGATAACTGTGATACCATCGATACTGGGGTTTAAAATCGCATCTCCTAACAAAGTGACATTAGGCAGCTTTGGGCAGATAAGCGTACTTCTTTCGTTCTTGTAAAAACGTTTGCACTTCCGTGTCGGAGTGAATATGTAGTGCGTAACTGGATTTCTCATTCGATATAATTCCTCATGCCACCTCAAAATAAATGAAGATCGATTCTTAAATTAACAACATCGGGTTGTTTTTGGGTTCCATTTAATAAAAGATATTCACAGATCTTTTGCAATCCGGATTAAGGGCACCATCCAGTCAACGGCATGGCGAGGGAGAAAAATAGTGGGAAGCAGAAAAACGCACTGTAGCTGTTTCATATTCCACCTTCGAGCCATCAGATTTTCATGGTTCGAATTCTGACGGGATACTATCCACTTGTCACCAGATGAGACTCAGGACAGAGCTGCAAGTCACCGGGCGGATCCCTGTGTTGCGGATAGGGGGATGGCCATCACTTCGGTGGTTAGCAATGAATAAGATGGGTTCAAGGTCAGTGAATAACCGTCCACGGACAAGTAGCAGCGGTACAAAGGAAGTGGTGTATTTCCATCGGGTAATCGCCCACCTAAAAAAACCCACGAGTCCACTGGCGGCGCTATGACATAGCGAGTGTGGAATACCAACTAAATACGACTACTGCCTCTTGCCGTCTTTCAATGACCCGGTAAGGCTTTCAAGAACAGATGAATGAACCGATCAACCGGTCACTAGCTATCCTGGAACGACTCTGCTGCGTAGCACATCACGCTTGGTTGTACAAAGACTGGAGATGCATTCTCGAATAAACAGGCCTATTTTGGACTGGGCGACGGAGCAGTACAATAGATCACAACGCATATCAATGTGAACTTGTCTGGTCGTACAAGGAATGTTTCGTAGTCTACACACTGAAAAAAGCGATTTTCTACCGTAAACGATTGTTTGTCTCTAATAACTTGTTACTTTCACTTCCACCCAAAATTATCGCATTCATCGAGAACTGAACTCGGCCCCACTAACGGCATTCTCTCGCGTTACTCAGCTAGCATTCAGTTCCAACGAATCTACTTCTGCCGGCTGATGCTATTTTCCATCCTCAATAGCCCTTCAAACTAGCCACAATCAATGCGTGAACACTAATGCAGATAGGAAACCCGGTGCGTTCAGCCTGCACCCGAGATCCTTACCATCGATGTGTTGGACCCACAAGACTCGCATACAAAACTCCAGCGGATTTTTCCATGCAGTCCTTCGGTAAATTTTCATCCGCGCCTTTCTGCGGACCCTGAGGCTGCGATCTCTGATCTTCCTGGCGCTGGTGTAACTATTAGTGACAGGGTTGAGGCTGCACCGCTTGAGTGGACTCCAGTCAACAGTTTGCTGAGGTTCGTGCAAAACAAACAGTCGTCGCCCCTGATAGACGCAAATTGCTTGTCGTCTCAGCGTACACGCCTACAGATTGCAGCAAACTTCCTGCCAAAAGCTGTATTCCCAGAAAGTCTCCTTTTCGTGCGGGGACAGGCCTAACGACTGTGGTAACCACAGGAGTGCAAAACTGTTGACGTCCGACATTTTTCACAGGTTGTACAACACGCAAGAAATAAGCTGGGTTTTGCGCTGGTCGTGGATACGTTAATCAAACCTTCACCCTCCGACAGTCACTAGGGAATCGCTTCGCACCTCATGGTCCAGGGATGATTGCAGTCTTCGAAATCCGTGCAACATTTGACTTCGTTGATAAGTCTGTCTCATGGCACTACTTTTTGCAGAACTCAGTAAGTCAGGTAGACGCACCATCACATCTCAGGTGGGGTTAGGACCTATGGTCAGCTCACGCCGCCTTCCGTTGGCCCCAGTGGGGTACAGGAAGGCTACCCTATATCCCCATTTATTTTCAACCCTGGCATAGAGGATGTTCTACAGAATGTTTTATTCCTTATATTGGATGATGGAATCAGCTTCCTCCGGAGGACAGAGCTTTTATGTTAGAATATGCTGATGACACCGTCTTATTCAGCATCAGTGCATAAGCTATTCAACGCGTGTCGGACCATTTGACGATTGAGGTATCCCGATACGACAAACTTGACGCTTCCAAAGTCTAAGATACCGTTCCAAGACTGGTAGGAATCTTTTGCTGCACGTATCCTTTGTGATGAACTGTTGGAGGTAGCCACTAGTCTCAATTACTTCGATAGCCTGATTACAACTGGTGGGAGTGCAAGTTGAAGCTACGAGCTGGTACCAAAAGTGGTTCGATAAGTTATGTTACAGCGAGGCCGAACTATGTCCGGAAAACGGGAACGGCCGACAGGCTCGTTTAGACTCAATTAAATGGCGCAGGGGCCAGAAGCCCGATCGAAGGCAAGCCGAAAACCATGGGGAATCATTTATTCAATCTAACTCTGGAACAAAGAAAAAGCTGCTTGACTTTCGAAACACTTTCGGAAGCAATCGGGGGAGTTACTCGAAATGGAGACCAAACAAAAGATAATGGGGGGGGGAAATCGGCCAATGAGTTTTGCCTGGAGGAAACCTGCATAAATCGTTTGGTTATAACGAATAAATGAACCACTGTGCCGAACGGCCAAAGGCCATTTTGATCATCCTCGCTTGATTAAGCAGGTGGGATTGGACGGGAATCAAGACGACTGAGAGAATCTATTGAATTCAGTGACTGATATAACCAGATGGCAAAATAAAGGGCGCTCGATGGGAGACCACCTGACGAAAAGCGAAACCCGGAGCACCTTTTATGGACCTGTAGAAACTTGTGGTTCCTCAGTGACATCCGGCTTCCCCCAAGGGAAGGGTGTAAAATCCCATAGCTGAAAACAACACAACATGGCGAACAAGCTCGTTTTCAATGTGTTCTGTAGGATTTTTCAAACAGAATTCTTATAGTTCCTGTTTACGGTTCGGTTGCGAGATTTAGCTTCTGTACGCTGGGGTGTACAGCAACCTTTTGTATGTGACCACAGATATCTCTGAAGCATTGCTCGAGTCTGATGGTAGTACCGAATGAGCAACGGTGAGGTTCGCCGTCGTGTGCTTGTTGCGGGTTTCTCCCAAGGAACGGAAGAAGTCGTGTGGAGGTCAACAGATGACGTGACAGCGTGGAACGAGAAAATATACAGCGAACTTAGGTAAAGTAGGTGTCTCACGTCCTCGTGAGTGCGGTCCGAAAGACCCGTCAAGTAGATGGTTGGAGACATTGAAGGATATGACAGTGAATCACGAACAGTGGCGATCGTGTTGCTATTTTCTGTCGAATCAGAATGATTGACAGACATGCGTTTGTACAGTTAGACTGTGTTTCGTGTGTTGGCTACAGCAGCACCTTATCTTTCCGCACTTGTGTAGGTCAACTCCCTGTTCCCCTTCAATATTCCCTCTTTCTATAGACACATGTAACGTTGGGGAAAAGGCAACGGCCAGTGAGGCTTGCGTTGCTGTTAACGCTGAACGATGACGATGATGATGGACCTCTGAATAAGGCAGCCGCTCC
Organism: Fasciolopsis buskii; assembly: GCA_008360955.1. Taxonomy (NCBI): domain Eukaryota; kingdom Metazoa; phylum Platyhelminthes; class Trematoda; order Plagiorchiida; family Fasciolidae; genus Fasciolopsis; species Fasciolopsis buskii. The sequence goes on along the minus strand of LUCM01011705.1, from coordinate 23,702 downwards.
ACAACGTTTTCGGTGGCTTCGATAAATACTGCGTATGCCCGCCCATTATCCACCTTCTGGTGCTATTTTTACCCGTGGTGAGCAATGCTGGAAGAAGCGACGCAGCTATCAGGCCATGACTTGACTTAGAGGTATCAAAAATTTAGCTTCGATTGATGCCATCGTCTTCTTGATTCAGACCCAAGAAATTAAGACCATCGGTGGTTGGAGACACTAAGATCAGTGGCTCAGAATCGAAGTCAGTGGTGTGAACGTTCTGTCTTGTTTGTAGAACTCGTGTCTGGCAGAAAAAACAAAGGAATAAAAGCAAAAAATCACAAATTCTAATCAATGAGAAAAAAATAGGCTTGTTCACTTGCTGGTTATTGACTTTCCGCCTTTTACTCGTCTACCGTATAAGGTTACCTAAATGTTCGTTGCGTCGGTACCACGCTTGTTTTCAAGCTTATATATATACATACTATATATATTATATATATATTCGGTTGGCGAGGTTGAGGTAGAGAGCGAGACAGTTGGAGCATCGCATCCGTCATCTTATCTTTGCATGATAACTATTTGGTTATGGTCACTGAGCAGTTAGCCCAATGACATCATTAAAATTCATGCCACCGAATCCTTCATTTGCTAGCGAATTGCCTTATCAACCATAGGGTGATGAAGTTCTTTTACAGAACAGCATACGTAGTTGTGTTCGAAATCTGTTTAGTATTTCCCTCCAGGCATTGAACATCTCGAGCTTCGCGTCGTTCCACACACCTGCACCTTTTTCACACCGATTCAATCGCAAACCCACGATAGGACACCTCCACGGTGACATTATTATCGGCGTCGAGCATCTATACCGTGCTGCATCATGTTACCATTACACAGTGGTTCTAAAACATACGAATTTTGGATGCGTCGGCGTAGTCATCGAACTGATGACTAGCCGGTCAGCTGCACTCACTCACAAAAGCGGCGAAAGACTGCCACCGAACACCAAAAGTAACACTTCTGTCACTATAAGGCAGGATGACAAAACTTCAAGAATGCCTCCCAAATTGGACAGAAAAACCTAGTTTGTACGAGCGAAGGTATGACCTAGACGAAGCACCAAGGATTTGGTGGATCTTGAAAGATGTGGATGAAAATAAAGGAGTAAGGCAAACAAGGACGTACCGTTGTCTGATCGTGTGCTCTTCCATGTCAGCAACCATGCTCATGGAAGCCAACAGTCGACGTGTACGATACGCATTCTCATCCTCATTCGGTTCAATTGGATCGCTGTCTGGCATCAATGTGATTGTGGTACCATCCGGTACTGTGGACAAGGCGTCCAGAACAGGTGAGCTACTGCGGCGATTCGAAGTCGACTTGTTGCCAGAAAACACGAACGGTTCGTGCAGAGGTGAAGCCTGAGCAGCCCAAGGTTCACGCAGGTCGACCACACGAATGTTATCTGCATCTGGGGGACTGAATCTGTAGTCGTCGACTAACCACCGGTTTGGTGGCGGTCCACGATCACGACGGGGCCATTTGCGTGGATGCCACTGAGCACCAGGCGTGGGAAAACCTGGTCCGGAATACAGGAGTGACAGGGAAGGTATCGTGGAAAATGAGATGGTTTGGTTTTATTTTCAATGTTGGTAGGCTAATATAATGGGTATAGTGCCATCCATAGCTTCAACAAAGAGAGACACGAATGAAGCCAAACTATTTCGATTGTTCACGGCCGATCACACTACATAGGTGACCAGATTTTCCAGTGGTTTTACTCGACGGAATCGTTATATAACATAAGTATATTCTCCTATTTCCCCGTGTTCTTTAGTAAGCTGCAACCATTTAGCGATCGTTCGCTTCGTTCCACGCCTTCCTGTAGTTACTAGCATTATATGAATTCAGTGACCCAACTGTATGGATAGGATATCAAACTGGAATAATTATCACAATACGGAGGGTTCGTTAGTCAGGTACAAAAAAGCCTTATGAGTGGTGACCGCATCCTATACAAAAAGATTGTCAGGGGACACCGAATGGGAAGCGAAACAGACCGAAGTAGCTAGAAAAAATACCCAACATAAACTGGGACTGTCAGAAATTATTTTATTCTTAACATGCCTACAAATACCGTGGTCAAATCCGATATCTCTAATCACAAACAAAATCTCAGTTGCGCGATTTTTGTAAGAAATGCCGATAATTAAACACTTTTCACCGCGGGATAACAGCAGCGGTGCAGAATTCCACAACTCATAAATTCACGTGAATACAACGGTAGAAAAATAAATATGCTCCGTTATGTGAACTAGAACACCCCGACCACCAACAGTTTACTATTACCTGAACGGTCGCCAGTAGCACTATTATCCCAAGAATGGGACTGACCATAACGCCCTCATGTTAATCATTCTTCTAGAGGAAACCAGAACTAAATGGAACTAGTAATAGACAGTAGCATTTAATGTCATATATGTACATATTTTACGGCTCCAAAAAAGAAAGGCGCGTAACACAACGAAACATTGGGTTGCCAACTTAAGTGACATGGTTTGACAACTAGCATGTGATATCTCTCTTTAAGGTGCGAACTGAGGAAAAATATTTATCCTAATCTGGACTGCTCAACCATTGTCGGAGGCTACTAAACGCCGATCGAAGACTACCGAAATGATGAGAAACCGCTAGAAGGAAGTCTGTTTTCTAACTCCTCAACATCAGATTAACAATACACGTAAAACCAAGTAGGTCTACAATTACCAATCCGATAAAGACGGGCGACAAACCAGAAGAATTCGATCAACTCTGTTCCGTAGCGGGGAAAATATAAAATGTCAGTGGTTAGAACAACTACAGTTCAGAGAAGCTCTTTTTGATCGGATGCAATTCGGTCAGCGAATGAAATCCATACGAGCAACTCGAAAGCATAAGACAGTCGGTCCCACTGGGTACCCATTTTATCATGCGCCCTACGGGTGACCAGTGTTTGTAATTTACTTTTATCCGCCTTCCATCGATTATGGGACGTTTTATTCAAAAAATTCTATTGGAGGAATGTATGTGTTACTTTATTCGCACATGTAATTGAAATTAGCCAAAGTCCGCATTTTAGCGCTCAACTGAATCGTAAGCAAGCGCAATAAGCCGTTTAAACTAACCCGAGCGGAACGAATACATTACAGAATGGATCATGAGAACAGTGAAATTGGCCAATCGGCATCAGGGTCACAGTGGGCCAGACCCCTAAGCGGGTCATTTGTGCCCAATCGTCAACACGAATGTTCGTGTATATTGGCCGGATCCATCCCTATGGCATGTGCTTGGCTTTGACTACCGGATCAGTTGTCGCACTGACGATCACACCAATGGTGTTCACCGGCCCAGACACGATACCGGAAATACACATCATTTTCAGGTTAAGACAGGGGCCGATATCAAGGTAACGAAGGGAAAACCAATGGCAGTCACGACCAAACGCCATGGCTACTGACGGTTTGAGCACCGCCGCTCACATAACTAAGCTTATTGCGTCTGCGAGGTAGCATGACAATACAACACAATTTGGGGCTCCCTCTACCTCAGATCGAATGAAACCTTAAAAAGGATTATCACAATTTTTAACGATATAAAATTTTGCAGTGACAGCCAAACATCACTATCATCGTACGGCCTGGGAAAACTGATCCCGGATACGTCTGCAACCACCTAAAGAACAAGAATGTTCGCTGAGATCATCTGTGATAACAGATTAGTTTGCAGTACCCCAAAATACTCTAGTGAACATCTTCAAACAGACGACTTTTGGCCCATTACACTTTTGGACTCGTAATTTCCCAAGGTGGTTACCGGAAACGGGCGCTTAATTTCTCGACCTCCGCTATCATCGTCATCTTCCAAAGCTAAAGAATGCCGTACCGCCAATGAACGGAACACAGTCTAACTGTAAAAACGCACTCCTACAACCATTCCTATTCAAAAGAAAGTAACAACACCATCGTCACACTTCACGGTTCCCCGCCACATCCTTCATTCTCTCCCAATCAGCTAGGTGACGAGTCCGTCGGATCCCAACCGCGATGCGAGACATCTAACTTACCTAAGTTCGCTGTGTATTTTCGCATTCTACGCCATCACGTCTTTGCTGAACTCCACACGGTTTCCACGTTTCCGTGAGAGGAAAACATACTAAAGCATGGTTTGGTAGATGAGTGATCATCATAGCAATATGCAACCGCAGCAACGCAGTCTGAAAAAATTCAGGAGCTGAGATACGGTGTTGCAATAACCATCCTCATCTACAGTTCTGGACAGAATCGCATCAGTGGTAGCTTACTGCAATATGGTCGATCTAACTGAGAGTAACAGTCGAGTAAGAGCGCCATGTCGCTGTGCGACGCGAACTGTGTCGGAAATCCGTACTAGACAGGAATAAGTTATTATCCGCACAGAAGTGGAGAAGTCTTTCCCCCTTATCTAGTCTCTGAGCAGGCAAGGCGCACCGCCCACCTAAACAGGCTTCCGATACACTCAGTTTTGTAACTTGTGCAATAAAATCACCTGCCTCCACTACAATGTTAGAGTCTTAGCTCTTCCGAACAAGAGTGACGAGTTCGCCATAAAACTCGTCTCTTTGCATATCAGTGTTGCAGTCTGTTAAGGCATAGACCGAGATGAAAAATAAACTGTGCTTAACACAACTATCATTCCAGACATCGACTGATCCCTGCAGTCTCGTGGCTCACAAGCGACTGGTTCCAGTTTAAAGGGACGCTTCAGCCTTCTCACTCAAGACTATTCCTGCTGAGCTTGAGCTGCTTCGTTTCCTGAAGTGTGGAGGAAATATCTTGACGAGACATTTGACGCAGTTAGTTGAGTTACTCTACTCTACTGGAATACTAAATTCGTGTTTCACTCACGCAGCAGACTAAAAACCGTTTGCCACACTATTTGACAATGAACCGTTGCGAGTATCAGGCGTGTTATCAGTGGAGACATTGTGGATAGGCAGATTCATGACCTCCACATTACTCACCTGGTCATTCCATCCAATCCTAGCCATACTGCGTAGACATTGGTGATCGAAAACCTCCAATCGACGAGAATCTCCAACACGCATACTAGGTGTGTCACAACCATGGAGCAGGACTGAGCGCACTGCGGCACAGTACATACGAGCTTTCAACTTCAGTGAAATATCAGGCCGACGCCACAAGTGCCTAAGTCCAGCGTGAGCCGCTTGAGCCTTTCATATGCATGTATTTACCTCAATTGTTGTGCTACCCTCTTTCGACAAGCAGCTCTCAAGGTAAGCCAACCGGCTCAAAATCGTCAGTTCCCTTCCATTCAGTATTGAGCTCGTGACTACTGTGGTCCAGTCCTGCAACAGCACCTTACACTTTGAAGATGCAAAGCACATACCAAATCGAGCATCCGACCTCGAGAGTCTATCTAGTGCACGTTGTGCATGGTCGGCAGACTCGAAAAGGCACATAACGTCATTTGCGTGATCTAGGTCACACAGCTTCCCACCATTTCCCAGTTCGACTCCAACATACTGGAGACCCTCTAAAACATATTCCATCATCTCGTCCATGACGAAGCTGATCAGGAATGGAGAGATGGGACACCTTTGGCGAACGCCGCTAGCCCTTTCGAATGGACTTGACAGTTCGTGTCACGGAGGTTCATCGAGGAATGGTTTGAGCTCAGGAATTTGGCTGAAACACTGTCACGGTTCGTCAAAGTGCGTGCTGAATACGGAACACTGGAATTCTTATAGACATCGGTTCTAGATGGTACGAAACAAAAAGTCGATCGTGTTGGAATATAAAAGCGGGACTTTGACAGATTATTGTGCAGAGGATGGGTTGGATCTGAAAGAATTCTGTGAGCAAATTTCTCACACGCTGATAAGTGCTGATCACATGGAATGAAAGACAACTCAGATAGTGGCATGAAAGACCTATGGCTAATAACTGACAGCCTCCAGCGAAGACTTTTAATTGACACTGAACCGTTGCGAGTGTTGGCAGTGTGATCAGTGGGGGCACTGTGGGTAGGCAGAGGAGACAAACAGATCGGGATGGAGACAGAAGAGACAGGTCGGGTGAAAAAAGAACTGTGGGCAATAGCATATTTATCACTACCCGACCCCGCTCGATGCATTGAGTAGTGCGGTCCTGATTATTCTGCGCGACGACCAATACAGTATGGAATTATTTGTGGACGTGTAACTCGTGGGGATTGATGGACGGTGCTGCCAGGGAGTCCAGCCGCTAAGCAGAAGAACGATTAGGGTTTTGGTGAGAACCTGACCGCAAGGCAGCGGGGAATGGCTTAGTGGAAGCCTGTCCATTTGGATTAATTGTTCGTCCACTCATCTTTACGACTGAGCTCCCAGCTCAGATCAACCCCCGACTTGGAGGACCAGGAGACTACTTCGTCAGACTTCTACCCATTGACCTACCAGGCATGATTGGATTTTCAGTTTGAGATAAGCCATCTTGAATAGGCCGGTGGACCATGGAAGCAAGCAAGCCGTCACACCAGTTGTGACAGCGATTTCGTTAGCGTCGCTCTACGGTCGTCTAACCTTCCTCGTCGGCTGCACTCGATAACCAAGTAGAAGGGTATTTGGTCTCGCCGGATATCTTTAAGGCCCTTAGGTTGGCTGTCAAAATTGCCTTCGTTCCACGCAGCCCTCGTATCACGGATGTCATATTTCCTTAGCAAACGGACCATCCCCGTCCGGTTGAGGGCAGGGTTGCCTGCTGCTGGGTTGCGGATAAAGGAACGCCCATCATCCAGTTGGTTAGATTTGAATAAAGTATGCTCAAGTCCATCGAACAAGCGGCCGTGGATAAGCAGCGGTAGTGCCGAGGACGTGATGGGTTTTCGCTTGGCAAGCGATCTCTCTAAAAATACCGCAAAAGCCCGCTGGTAGCACTGCGACATAGCGTGTTGTCCGCAAACCAAATAAGACCATTTTCCCCTGGCACGGCTGGGTTTTCCAGAGGAGGCGTACGAACCGATCAACTGGCCACCGGCTCATCTGGAATGTTGCTGCTGCCTTGCAGAAAGCGCATGGCTGCGCAAGGGCTAGAGTTGCATCCTCGAATAAAAAGGACCACTCTGGACTGAGCTGCCGAGTAGTAAAACAGCTCACAACGCATAAAACTATGAATATGACTGATCTTCACACGAACATTTTTTGAGTTTTCCCTCCCTTATAAAAGCGACCTTCCAACGTACACTAATTCGTGTTATTCCTCCTCTTCCCACCCTACTGCCTTATATTCATGACTTTCAAGACATGAGTGAATCTTCGGCTTGAGACAAGCCCCCTGCATAGCTCGCTGGGTCACGGAGGCCCGCAAGCTGCCACACCACATCAAGGCACAGTCTCAGTCTGGAATTAAACACTGAAAAAGTCTCAACGACTCCCTTAGGGAAGTAATCGGATTTTTGTCAGCAAAATATCACGAAAAACGTACTTGGACGCTTCCAGATCTGAAAATAATCCCGAAATAGTTTACACCCTGACCTTATAAATGCGTGTAGCGCAGATAATGTCATCAAACTACCAAAGATGACTACGGTCATCGAGTTCTGACGTAAATAGAACATCTCGATAAGTAAGCTGTAGTGACGATTCACCAAACGAAATTCGATTTAGGGGGACAGAAATAGCCGAGCAAATGATCAGTATTTGAAGCACATGGTTATTGCGAGGCAACGTATGGTTAGTAATAGTCAGACCGGCCAAAACAGTGAGAAAGTGGGAAGGAGTCTGAAAGGTATATGGTTCGAAAGGGTCGATATGCGCATCTCAGACCAGTTATTACATTCATGCACACGACGCTGGTCGGATTGGATTTTCTCAGATGCTTCGCAGAATTCTCCAGTCAACGATTGTCGGTAAGGATCTATTGTGCACGCGAAGGGCACTATTGAACGGTACTTGGCGTGTATGGAGTTTGAGGATAGAGGAAACGTTCGCCATATCAGTGATTAGGTGGGGTCATGCCCACCGAGTAGGTGGGTACGTACAAGCAGCGAGTGTCGATGATGTAGTGGGTTTTAATCCGGCAAGCTTTCCTTCTAGGAAATGCCACAAAATCGCGTTGGTGACACTGGGATAAAACGTGCGTGACAGTAAGCAGAGCCAGAGACTATTGTCTTCTCTTAAGGCAGTGTATTCTAGCAGAGATAATATGAAACGAACTTCCCGGTCGCCGACTCGGCTGGAACTTTGAGGAGTGATGGGACACCGATCGAAATTGATCAAAAGACGTAGGAATCGGACCACCGGTTACTAGTTCCCAACGGTTTACCAACAGTTTGTTTCACTACTGTCTTGGAGAGATCTTGTAACAAAAAGGTCGGAGTGAAGACTCGTAAGGCAAACCCTATTTCGGTCTGGGCTGCGGAGAACTTCAGCGTTCACAGAATGGCCATGAAGTATGATGGACAATTAATGAGACAGGAGTTTAACAAGTGCAAACCTTGCAGTTTTCGTCCCTCCTCACTTTATTCTGCACCCTTTTCTTCTTTTTCCATGCTTCCGAGGGGGCTCAACCAAAAGTGAGATTTGGGCTAGATGTATGCTTATATAATCACCTGCAAAAAACAGATAAAGGACAACTATTACCGAACGGCTTCAAAAAACTGGAAATCAACTAACCCAAATGTTTCTAGGGATCTTAGCCACCCAGCCTTCACATAGATCTACATAAACCGAGTTTTTTTAAGTTCTCGATGATGAAAACCCAATATTTAGAACATACTTGTGAATTCGCTGAATCCTTGAGGAAAATATGATACAAAGGGGAGCGGAAGAAAAAAAGCGGGAACGATGATTACCGATCGCTTCACGTCTTTGACCTGGATTGACTTTGGATCCGTTCATGGACTTATTACGCCTATTATCCCACCGTCCACCATTGCCAACTGACTTGTGTTCATTTGTTTCGTACAGGTTGTCATAAACGACCAAGGAGCGTTCCGGAGGTGGGCCAAGATTAACGTCGGGAGCGGATAGTACCATGGGGAACGTCTTGGCCGGTTGCGTCCGTGGTCGAACTAATTCCTCTATGAGATCTGGATAATCGTAAGCGTCTGCAATGACTTCGGCAAAATCGCTGGGCAATATGCGTACGTGACGCATATTCCCATCGGAATCAGCACCGGCATTGAGACGCGATAATTTTAAACGCCGACGATATGAACGACTCAAAATCCCCGTCATGCCGCCGTAGTTTGGATTCCCATATCGTCGATAGTAAAGGCTACGACGTTCCGCGCCGGGAAGTTTCACATCGTCTAACAGATTAAAAACAACAGAAACAAAAACTAGGTCACAGTCCGCAAAGAACGTTTCAAAATCGCGGCTAAAACAGACATGTGTTCATCTATATAGCAACGTACTGCTTTTGGCAAAACAAAATTCGAACAATATACTTCCCATATCATGCCGGTCGTAATCACTCGACAAGCAAATGATCTCGTTTTTTCGAGACAAAATGTCAGTATAGATATGGCTTTCTATCTGATAAAATTGTGTCTACTTGACGCGGCAGCAAAAGAGAAGCAGATAGTAGCATTTTAGAAGTTCGACATAGCGGAATGTTACCATAACATTAGAAAGCAACTGGACGCAGTATTAAAACTAAGATGAGAAAACCTACGAAGGGACATACATTTAAGAAAAATAGTAGCGGGTTCTTTTCGGAACAAAGATGGAAGACCATGAATTCAGTTGGACGTAGAGTCATTTTTTATCAATCACCTCAGTCATTCAATTTTCCCTATTTACACGAACACATGAAAGAAAAAAATGCACCCCTTGCAGAAAATATCCTGCTATTTAACCAAGGGTCTGCGATTGGCGAAAGATAAATAGATCAACTGAACAAGAACGATATGCACGTCAATAAGGTACTTTCGAGTTTGAGTTCACACACCGGTCCGACAAATTCGGATAACTGAGGCCACCAACACAAAAAGAGTACGGTGTTTCACAGAGTGACAGACAACAATTCCTTCTTGCTCGGTTCTTTGTTACACCTGACCTATTGAAAACTTTCACAGCACTGTTTTACTTCAAGTGCAGAGGCTAAAGAGGCATTCATGCATTCAACACGTAATAAAAACTGATTGAAGGTCAGATGTACATAAATAATACGAATAATTTCTGAAATCGCTTTCATCTCAAACAGGAACATGTTACAAATGGTTTCGCCTGGTCACATTTGTCATTCTACGGGGGAGATTGACTTATAAAATTACTGGAGGAATTTGGAAGACTATCAGTTTAATGTGAGTCGTTTGCACCTGGTGCACTACCAATGTTTGACCAACGCCCCGATCGCCTTCAAGATGACTATAAACACATGCACACCCCAAATGAAGGCGTAGTTGTTTCACGGACCTCAACAGTGTGATTTGTTACTTTAAAGAACATGGAAGCGCTAGTGAAAACTGCTAATGCTCATTTGGTGACCTAAATACAAGCAAACCAATCAGCGTTTAACTCGCAAATTAATATGGTATTTCCCCAAATTTATCACATAATTTCCTAATTAGGTTTTAAGTTATAAAAATAACCACATAACGGTGTAAAACAGTGAATTCGAATTTCGGAAGCAACAGTTTCGCTTCATTAGAGGACGGTTTATTTCAATTCTATAAAGTGGTATCGAGATAACTTCATGGGGGAAGTAGCCCTCAGATCAGCAAAAGGTCTCCAGTTAAACTCCCATTGTAGCCGGGATTACTGAAAGTATTTTAATAACAACAGCACTAGCTGATACCGTATATTCCGAACCAGGATATAAACCTACAAGAACCCCAATGATATGGGAAGACGAGAAAGTGTTATAAATTGTTAAACTGTAAAACGAAATGAAGAAAGTTATCACCTGTATGTGCACAATGCAGGTTTATGATAGTGGCAGTATTTAACTTCACTCCTACCTTTGTACTTCAGTTGTTTTTACATCCACGGCCTCCACACAGACTTGACGTGATTTGGGCTGTCATCTAGCATTGTCGAGACGAGACATAGACCGATAAACGCTTAAAACCCGAAAAAAGTTACGAGTAAAGATCATGTAAGGGAAGAAAATACATCCCACATGGCTGCGCTAGTCACCAAAGCATACCATCATCCGATAGGCGGACCTCGAGAAACCCAGTTGAGAAGCCTAACATGTGCCGCTCAATGAAGTTTGCCGATCGGTGACGTCGCTAAGCCTCATCTCAACGCCACTCGATCACGTGTTAGTGTTCACTCTTACTTTTCCCATTTATCAGCCATCTCTTGTTAACTTTCCAAGGCCAACAAGTACATCAAGATTGAAAATAACTAAGTGGCTACTTTAGATATGATTGCATCGATGGCTCCACGAAAAACAACGCGGTGCGCCAAGAAAAAAGAAACGATCTGAAACTGGAACAAAAAGAAAACCCTTAATCTCTCACTCCAAGTCAAACATGCACAAACACTGACTTGCTTGCAGCACATGAACTTAACAATCTACGGCTCAATCAGGGTTGCGTCATCATGTGCAAACTCAATGAGGCCCAATTGAATCTAAAAAAGCCTCCGCGATTTAATATTTGGTCAGATTTCACATATGATGGCCTCAATTTTCACTTGGCCAGCCAAATGAGCTAGGTTGAACTGTGCTCATGATCATTTACGGGCTAATGAGTGGGGTTATCGGGAAAATCGGAGAACAAACAGACGAGGTAAGATAAGCTAAGCGCATCCCAAAGTCCAGGTGGTAATGAGCACCCTAAAGAAAGGGAATGCAAGCAGTGTTAATCTGCTCAATGCTTAACCATGAGACTCGAATCAATCACTTCATTTCCAGCCATCTTGGCTATAAACCTAATTTTGGGTGACAGAGCTGAGTTGGTCTCGTTTAACGCGTCCGGTTACAGCCTGTCAGCAACGCGGGCTGAATTCAAATGCTCAAGTCTTATGAGAGCGAGACCTGCACCAAACACCGTGAGGAAACTGAGGATCTTAATCCTGGATAGGGGCTCTGTTAGTGGTAAGCGCCCTTCAGTATTCTGTAGGCCGGTGACAACCGAAGAGACCGAAGTTCTTACAGAATATTGTTCGAGCAACTCCTCAGATCTCAACTAAGAATTCGCCCCATCAGCCTTTTATAAGCATTGCTCTGCAAGAGGGATCATCATCGTGAATGAAATAATGTTAATAACAGCGCTGTTGGCAGATGTAATGTGCCAACGTTTCGACTACCCACCGCATCACTTGATACGTGAAGAGGCAGGTGAAGAACCGACGTTATATATGGACAACGAACAGTAATTATGGAAGTGGGGGCTTGTGTGTGCGTTTTAGAGAGGCGAAAAATATCTATTTCAAAGATTTCAGGTTTTAGCTAGGGCAGCATCCTGCCTTGTTTGCCTTACCATGCGCACTTTGAAAGCGACTGAGTGAATCGAACACAGTGCTAAGTAACGCGACCAACTTATTTCTCCTTTAGTCATTTCGGTCACCTTTCAAGCGGTAGATTTTCTGGGAGCGACTGAACACGACGGACGACGCTGCGCTACTGAGGGCTCAAGTAAGCTGCAAGTTTTTCACGATCATCTAAACGATAGTGCAAATATGTTTGGGATAGGTTTTGCGCCTTCGAATCGTAAATTGCCGTTGCAGGGTTAGCTTGATTTCAATTTTCGATCAGGGAGTCTAGCATACAAAGCAGAAGAATGATATATATATATATATATATGTATATATGTATGTATACCGTCGCTGGACTGTTTACTAAACCATAATTCACTTTAGAATGCTTTGAGCAATGCGAGTTTGTGCTCCCACGGTTTTTATTATTCAACCCGGTTTTAACCTAAATGGTTGATAAAGCACTTCATAAAAGAATCAATTTTTCCATGTTTAAAATGAAAAAAAACAATTAGGTGCAAAATATTTGGATTCAATGCCGTCTTCAGATACTCAGCAAAAAGAAAGAGATCTCTTCGAGTAGCAAATAAACTGCGTGACGGATGCTTGCATGAGTAAGGATGAACGACCATCCGGAAAAATAAGTTACGCGTTAGCAGGGGTAATTCATAACCGGAACATACGCTGGGACCAGGCTGACAGGTGTGTTGTGCCCTACGATTGGCATGTTACAAAACTGCACAGTACCGAGAATCACACAACGTCAACAGTTCACATAACTTCTTCCTTCAATTCAGCAAGGAAAAATCGTTTGCGAAACCTCAAGCGACCTTGAAGTGCGTGACGATCGCAAGCACCACCAAAATACTTGGAGCGAGGCAATCACGCATAACACAAGCAAGCTTCTTAACCGTTTTGACCCGCAAAACGACAACGAATGGATCGATGGAATCTGTTATTGTTGTTGCTTGAGTGTGTAAAGCCCATTATTTGATGTACTGTTGGGTGGCAATTCCCGTCCCAGAAGATTCATCGGGACGGAAGGATGCTAACTACACTACTGGAAGAAACTGAAATATGAATGAACAATTTAAAAGCCGCATACAGCAGTATACTTTAAGAAAAACCGACGCAAAATTAATAATCAATTGTTGAACTAAAAAGGAAAAATCGTCCTATATACAGAAAAAAAACCGAAACTAAACACGAAGCGCCCATTGTACCAAACTCATTGGCTTCGTTATGTAACAGAAGCAGAACTTGTACTATTGGACCACCACAGTACGAGAGAAATCAATTCGGCAGAAATAATGAATGATGTGTTCGTGTCTGTTAGAAACGAGATATGCCTGAACGATTATTCGAAATAATTTGCGAAACCTTAGAAAAACAATGTTGGAAGTTACTATGGGGTCTACGGTTGCGAAAGACTAGATCGTTAGCTTTCAGTTTGAAGGAGATAGCGTTGAGGAAATTTTGGGGAGAGCAACCAATGCTGTTTCGATGTGTAACTTTGATCCGGATTCAAAACAAACACAAATTGCCAACGCTCACCTCATCAATGGTTGTTTAGCTTATGGGATGCGTTTGGCATGTACCACATGCAGGACGACACGAGTAATCCATTGTAACTAAAAGGCACCATCCAAGATTACTAAACCAAGAAACGCCTGAGTCGAAAAGTAGCACTGTCTCAGGGTACGGTTGATAATCAGTATCAAATTAATCCAGAGGTGTCTTAAAAGGTTGCTTATCGCTCCCCCTTCCAAACGACAACGATCAAACAATCGTTATGGTGAATTTCAAACAAAGAGATCCCAGGTTCGAATTCTTCCACAGTTAGTCACCTCGCAGGTAGGCAGCTTTTCAAAAGAAGCCACCAACTCCCGATAAAATTCCACACGAGTGGTAATATTACGACAAAATTGATGAGATTATTCTATATATGTGAAAAAAATGTAAGGTTATTATTCAGTTGCCCACTTCGAAAACAGCTAACATGACTGGATTAATAAAGTTTACTCCGATCAATGCGCCCCGGCACCAAGTTCCTTGGACCAGGACTGGCCGAATCGGCATGAGCGGGGTATGAGATTATCCACGGTCAACAAAGCAGACAGGCCAATTACACGGTAGACAATTCGACGGAGACGAATTTCTAGCGAATAACGATGTCTACCGGTATGATATCTTCCAAACTATTTCTCACGCAGTCTGTGAATGGCTTGAGAGTGAACTATTGTAATCAACAATTGTTTCGCCAAGCAATGGTGTTTTAAGGGCAGGCAACGAAGTTACTAGACTTGGGCTATATCAGGTGGCATACCTTAAACAAAACTTTAGTGTAAACGCTTAGAAATCGGAAAGTCAGCGAAGTCACCTGGTCCGGTAAAGCTATTGCAAACCAAGCGGCATGTAGCTGCATTCACCGAATGGTAGTCAAAGGCGAATTGATTCGATAAATGATCAGCAATTGGAATCGATTCTAAAAAATTGATAAGAAACAGAGAAATGGAAATTTTTGAAGAAATTAATTCTGGTTGTAATTGCTCAAAAGACAAACGCAGCGTTGTCTGGAGTGTTCGCAGCAAAGTGACATTTTGGCTACCATGGCCGACCATTTTCAGAACGAGCTTGATTCCCAGCTACAATGGCTTTTTTCCGTTATTTACAAGGAACATCATATGACGCATCACTTCATTCCATACAGTACGAGGCATTCTCCTTATTTGGAAGTACACACAGATGTTCTAGTGAGCTGCTAAATAAAGTGAAGACGTCAGCGGTGCAGTGAACAAAATAGTGTTTTTGGCCTGAAATATGATGATGAATCAACTAGCAATGCTGACCAACAGCGATCATTGACGAAAGGAGAAACTGATGCAAGTCAGTAGACCCCTAATTGCTTGCGTACTTAAAAATCACCTAAAAACAACCCTAACCAAACGATCACTATGACTTGCTTTCTAGCTATTCCCCATTACAATATGGTACATTTCTATGTCTACTTGTGAGGAGTTCAGAAGTACCATATTCATTCCAGGGACCGCAATCTCTGCAACTCCATCAACAATCCAGCCAAACAAGAGATTAAAATCTACTGTTGAAGGAAGTGGTCGTACTAACGTGTTCAATCTTGTGGGTTTCACTCTTGACTATTTTTCTATGAGAGCCTGCATTCTCCTAGATATGGCGAGGGCAAAAAAAATTTCATGCAATGATCAAATCTGTAGAATTTATGATATTCTAATTGGTCGGGCTGCTTATCGCTCAAAGTTATTTGGTGGAACTATGTAGACGGTAGAGCCTACTCGACTGATGATTTGCGCTGGGTGGTCACGACTAAACACGACATCCTGCTTCATGTTGGCCCGTTCTCTCTCGCTGGCAGGTAGACTAGCCATTCGAATTACGCACTCTGTCCCGAGTAATCGCCCAGTCAAGGTGGCTCTTGGTTCGTTTTACTACGTTATGTGACTAACGGTATTGAAGACACGAGTTTATATTACCGGGTCTCCAGCATCAGCGCATGTTTGCGTCCTGTTAAACAGCGTGCCCTGTCAGTTGTTGTGCACCGAGAAACTACGGACCCTCGCATAGTGTGAGGGGCACCGATGCCTAGTCCAGTTAGTAATCTTGCACTACAGTACTCCATCAGGTTAGTGTTACTTCCGTTCATACATTATTGTGCTATTTTGTGAGGTCCAGTGCTGATGTCATGTGCCTCTTGCTTTTTGCGGCTGATTGGTCGGATGAAACAGTCACACATAAGGAACTCACTATGAAATGGAAAAGATCGTTAACTTTATCACAAATAGAGTAGTTTTACCGTTCTGTGATTCGAAACCCGTCGGATTAACCCATGCAACTGTTGTGAGACAACCAAACACAAAGTGTCTAAAAAAGGAACTGATTCTGGTCGCATCAAATTAAGCTGCTCGAGCTAGGCTGATACTGACAATCAATGTAGTAGACTTGAAATACAAGAACTGGATGTGACATATCATACAGTCTCTAACCAGTGCATTGAGGGATCTCATGGACCCCAAACTGGGAGTCTAACTGGACCTAAACAAGCCATTCCACTACTTAAGCTTTTCATACCCTTTTGCAAAGTTATGGACTGGCCGCTTTGGCTTGTTCAGGTTCGATGCTCCTTCGAAATATTAAATTCTAAAGCCATATTTTTAGAACATTAGAGACAACATTAGCAGCTTCCGCACGTTTTTCAACCGGAAATGTGTTTGTGAATCGCACAGCGGAATTGCTTCTACCACTTGCAAGGCGTTTGTTTAATAACTGGATGTTTCACCGACGCGAAAGATGTCTCAAACTGATAGTTGTGTTAGGAAAATGTGAAGGGATTCAAACCCACAATTGGGGAAGAATCAAGAGAGTCCAAGCAGTTGAAAATTTTAAATTTGCTGGGTAGGACTCAAGCAGAAATTCCGCCGATTTGAAGTGCTTAGACTGTATTTCATATCCGGCTTTTCCTTATTTACTTACCGCCACAATTTACAATTATCTTAAGGCCTTCCTGTTCACAGCCTTTTGGTTTCTCGTCAGGGTTTTGGGAAGAGATCACAAACTTAACCGCGTCACCCAGAAGTACTGTTAAATAAGACGCAAAATGTACTTCAAAACCGAGACTTTATGATCCATAGAGAGGGTTCAACCAAAAAAGACCAGATAAAAGTCACCGATCAGCATTAATAATCTAGTTTCTAACTAAAATCGTGGAAACGGCACCGAATCGTTAATTCATCCGTGTTAGAAATATTCGATAGTGTATAAGCCCTGGAGTACGGATATGCGGTGAACTAATGTGAGTCGACCACCTTATTCAGTATGCCATTCGAGCTGGATTTCCACGTTTCGTCTAACATGAATGTCACTTTTTGTCATTGGGATTTCGAAGCTTACACCGCTATGATATCAAAGCGACAGGTTCGTGCGGTGAACGACTTGTCTATAAAGAGTCTGCATACAGTCCAGGAAAAATGGACAGTCTTAGGTGCTAGTTCCAATGATAACAGCTGCTAGTTGTTAATAGAGTATAAAGCAGCGGAAAGTCCCTTTGTGGGAATTTGGAACGCCAATCAGTGATACTTTCATTTTTATGTCTACTATCACAACGAGACTGCACCTCAGGGTGGTTTGATGGTTGGTGTGCCTCAGCGACACAAAGGGCCATGCAGAATGGTTTCCCAAGACAAGGATCTAATCAAGCTTAACGGGTCAATGGCGATGAGTGTATTTATTTTTATTTATTTCTCCCCCATAGTTTGTTTTTTACCCTTACATTTTTTTACTGAAATGTAACATCATTTATTGTAAGCAAAAGTCCATGCGATACAACAGAAGCTAGACGATTCCAGTCTCAAAGAATTAGCTGACTGCGCTGTGTCGTGCTCTACACGACCACATACTTAGCCCTTCGAGGAGCCAAATCAGCAAGTAAAAGTGGAGGACAGCTTACGGAGAAGAATACTCATGAGATGGAAGTGAACGAAATGAAACAGTCTTTTACCAATATAAACTTGAAACGAAGATGGTAAAGCTGCAGAATGTCTATCCGGATAGATTTCGCTGTACCTCCTCGCATGCCTGCTACGGACTACATAGACGATGACAATTTGATACGACAAATAAATAAACTAAAGTAATGCCAAGGAAAGGATCAGCTCTTTCTGCTCACACAAACTTAACTTTCATCGTCAGGTCGCCATCGCTTCGGAAAAATGCAGTAGACGCGAACTAATGTCAGGAAGAATCACAATGGACGTTTTGCCTCAATCCAGTGGCGTGTAATAGACGATGTGTGAGAAACCTAAAGAAAGTTCTGCACAGGTGCTTCCGGAACCCCGTGATGGGTGAATGTCCCACCACCTCATGAGTCACCTTTAAATCGAGGGCTCAGAGCAAGATTACCAAAGAAAAACCCATTTTGGGATTGCGGGCAACCTCTAAGTATTGTTCGTCCAAACACTTACAGCGCCATTTCTAGGATAAAGCTGACTTTCGTTCTTTCGACACAGTGCCCATTCAAGATGCCACGAATAACTGCGGTTTGGAAGAATTGTCGGACGTTAGTTTCAGTGAGAAGTCGCGAAAACGACTGAGCATGATACTCAAATCTAAGTGTTTACTGCACCTGGCCGCTTTCAATGTTCGCAGGCTAAGCCAGACATGTCAGCAAGTTACTGCTGTAGTTCTGAAACGCATAAATAAGATTCCACTTTCATAATCACTCCTCATCCATATACAACCTGGGCTTTTGACTTCGTTCTTCGCGCATAATGCGATCCGGTTTTCAGTACTCGTAGTCAGAATGGTGTCGGGATCGGTCTGAGTAGGAAATCGAGACCTTTTTCTTTTTATACGGTGATCTTCCTAAAGTTTTTGATGTGGCAGATTTCATCTGTCATTATTTATCTATGAGGACGTAAACTTTCCGAGATACTCTGAAATTGTGATAGTTTAAACATCGGGTAGTTAAAATTCTTCATGTGATCGCAAAAGTGCACAAAATCCTCACTGTTTTATGTTAGTGGATCACCAATAAATTCTCGATTGTGTCCTGCGTTGTTCTGCGCTCTCTCGCTAGCAGGTAGGCTAATCGTTCGGGTTCCGCCCTCCGCCTCCGTGAGATTGCTCAATCAAAGGGGCACCCAGTGCGTCCCATTGCGCCGTGTCACAATGAGCATTAAAGGCTCAAGTCCGTACCATTGTCTTCAACGTGAATATGTACTAGTGTCCTAGGCTGCGGCCCTTGTCATTGTGCATCTAGAGCCTACACATGCGGTCCTACCGCTTGAGGCGCGCCAACACCTAATCCAATTTTGTTTCTGTTATGTCTGCAATACTGATTTTGTGAGACGTCTAGTGTTGACATCCTGTGCTTCATATTTGTATTAAGGTTGATCCATTAGGAAACATAACAACAGTTCTCCAACTTATTACTTTACAGTCGGTCTTTTAATATTTCTAGTCATATTTTTCTCTTGAGTTGCAAGGCACCAATCAAAACCAGAGGACGTTGGTATAGGACCAACGTTCGTAAAAATGAAAGTGAAACCGCTCTTATAAGCATGCTGGCAACAATGCTTCAAAAACTTTCCTCTCCTGTACTTTCCCTAAAACATCATTCACTCACCCTCATCCCTGTTTTGACTCGACTCATTTGCACACAGCAGAACCAGGTTTTCTTCTTGGCTTATCCATAACTTCATCGCTAGGTTGATTCCCTTTCACATCTCCGGCAGCTTGTCGTCCTGCATGCAAAACAATTTTTTTTTATTATTTCGTGTCAGACGTTGCTATACTCCTACCTACCTTCTATTATGGTACAAGATTTAAATCCGCCCGGCACTTGAATACTGCAGCTACCTGTGGAGTGGGACTTGGCCTATTTCTCTTCCTCTACGTGGTCGGACTCAGAGCAAAAACAAGGCTGACCAATGAACTTTTTTAACATCCATTCTGGAGTCATTAGCTCACCGTCGGGCGATTGCTTCGCTGCCTCTTGTACTGTAAGCCACTTTAAGTTTAATAAAGTGAAGTGTGTTAAACGCAAATGAATACACTAGCTTTTGGTTTTTAAAATAAGCTGACAGATTTGCAAACTCACTCGATATTAGCTCAATTTCATACGATAACCTTCCAAATCAATTAGAAAATAGCATAATAAGTCCGGTGTGGATTTTAAATGACGTGCACAAACCAGAGGCTCTGGAAGACCAAGTGTACTCACTTTTGTGGGCGAAACGTAAGAACAGAGAGATTGCTTTCGAGGGGACGGACAGCGCCTTGTACCAGCGTCCGGTTGGCGGTAAATATTGAGAAAATTCCTCTATCGAATCTAATGCCTCTGTAGAAACGTGCAAGGAGCGATTCCCAGTCATTGTCTCTGGGGCTTCCGAATCCACCGAGGCAGACAGGGCACGATCAGTTTCGGTGCCCGGTGAGGGTGGTTTGTTCAGTTGGTTTTGTGAACGTGATAAAGCTTCCTTACTTTCAACGAACGAAGCCAACGCGGCTGCAGCAGCAAGAGCCACACGGCGATCAAACGGTTCCGCACTGTCCACCATAACTCGCAGTACGGCGTTTGCGCTGGGAAACACAATATTACCTGTGAAGAGTCAATATAAACAATGAACTGTTTAGATTTTGAACAAAATTGGGAGCATCAACTAAAAGGGATATCCTCTCTGGAATCTACGCATCAGAGACAACAAGCTGGCCGACTCCAAGATGCAGCAACAGGTTTTTATTGGAAGATATAACCAGATATATCACACACACACACACACATACAGAGCTAAGATCGAATCAACGAAATTGCATGTTTATTTGTGTACTCTGTGTCACATTGCAGTGTCAAAAATTTGGTTGACCCGAGTATCCTTCCGATAAACGATCGATTTGGTCCTATTTCCGCGAGTCAAACTAGGAACGCGAAAAATGCGGGAGAATTATCCATTACTAGCAGCACTCAGCTCCAGGCGCAACACTGCGTTTCGATAGCTAGACGACTGCTACCATGCAAGGTAGCCACGTCATAAAATAAACTTCTACATAAAACAGTACATAGCAAAACCCAAAGGATCCACTGCCAGAATTCACTATCCTATCAGGGAGACCTAGCAACGATTGGAAGAATGTGTGGCGAGCAAAAAACATTCCAATAAGTAAGAAATGAAGTTGAGCCACACAGTAGGAGAATACCTACCAGTAAACATTGATCAATGGTACCCAGGATGGAATCTCAACCGCTATATTGTGCAGTGCTTCTGGATCGAAGGAAAGTAACTGTGTGAGGTTCACTTCGCTGTAACGATGCTGGAGATGTCGAGGCGTCTTTGTGGCTGCCTTCGAAGCGGAAGAGGGTTTATTTGAGAAAGACAGTCGACAACCTGATTGTTAATCCAATATGGGAACAAGATTGAACCCTCCGTAAAGAAAATCATAAGTTTTCACGCCGGACCTGGTTATTTTCTCCCCTGACTTCTTTCGTGCACGCAGCATTGATCCGCCTACGGCTTCATTCATGTGCCAGATACAATATAAAGTGGATAAAATAGTCCCTTGGGTAAGGGTTTTCAGATTTAGTGAATGACAGCAACCTAAGGGAGTACGATAAATTGACTACTTTTGGAAAACTCCTTTCGATATTCACGTGCAAAAGCACGTAAAGCTCCGCAGAAATTGATCACAAATCTTGAAAGCCTTTTTCGACTGTACTCTAAGCACGAAGCTTTATTTAATTCACAGTGGCCTGTTGGATTCAGCATGTCACTCCCATTCAAAAACTTCAGAGGTTCGAATTTCAGATTCGCCGATTACGTCAATGACAGATGACGATTCGCTGTCGCTCGACTCGTTGCCTCAAGTGACCTGCTGGAATTTCATGTGGATCCACATCACTTTCGGTGTAAAAGACATGGTTGCTGGTCCTCCGCCTCCTATTATGGGCTCTAACGGCAATGGGATGCACTCTTTACGCTGCACTCATGTGGCAACCATGTAACGAAAAATCGTAGTTAAACTGTTTACCTGCGTCTGAAGTCAAGTTAGTCGCCTCGGATCTAAGGACAGGGAACTTAAAAGGCCTCTTTTTAACTGTTAGTTACTAAGCCACCGGGTTCTCTTTTGAGGTCGATACGATTGATCAATCAAGGGATATTACCAGGTATTTTCTGAAGAGAAACTATTGTTTGGTAAGTCAGCATCCTGGATATTACACTTCCATCTCTCGAGCCTCTTTTTTCGTCCGGACTGCAAAACCCGTTCCGTATTTTTTTATCGCTTAAAATTTATCTCCTTATGGGAGCGAGAACGACAGGGGTTTTTTTGGTTAAGTGCTTCTCCACAGCACTTCTAATAACAATGCAGTTTAATCTCCTTATTGTTAATCACTTGACGTGCAACATAAAATAGCTTTTACACTTGGTTGTATGAGTAACGATGAGGTAATGAATGTATTTCCCCTAATACAGTGGATGGTCTAGCTGAATGAGACCATGATTGAGAGTAAAACATCCTCTGTACAAAAAAGACCCATGCCCTATTTCAACGGACCAGAAGAAATGAGTATTTATTACAACATGCATGTTAGATCAGTACAGTGACAGGACACCTCTAAGTTCCATGATCTTGAAAAGCGGAACGACGAAGCAGCAGATAAGGTCGAACAAAGTAACGAACAGGATGACAGGAGATTGCCGTTTACCAACAAAGTGATCGGTTAAGATTGTTAGTGCCTTTCAGCGTTAGGTAGCATGGTAGGGTCCACTGATCGCTGCCTTTCTCACACTGTTCCACGCTGCAGTTGAAAGACGGAATATGCAAGGTGAACAGGAAATGGATCCGCAGGGATATTCGCTATATCCAACACGATTCAACCAACGAATCAATTTGATAAGTATTTTCTGAATCGGTACCCAATACTAGATTTCTAACCGGCGCTTTGCTAATACGGTCACTCCATCCAATACTAGCGATACTACGCTACTTCAACCTCGATGATTGAAAAATTCTGAGCAAAGAACATTTTTAGCTCACAAACTCTATGTCTCGTAATCACAACAAAGCTGAGCGCTCCACAGCACAGTATTTTGATTTCAGCGAAATATCACTTTCTAGAGCTTGTATCAATTTTTACGCGTTTACACCTCATTTATCTTTCCGAGATACATGTCTACGTCAAACTCACTTCTCATCGCCATGTTTGGGTTTATTATGAAAAGAGATGTTCGTCTTTGGGTAGAACATGCATTCACTATCACCAAAACAAAATTCTCCTACATGTCTAATCCTCGCCTTCCAAAATCCGCACTAGTAACGGACAGTTTTTTAACATCCAACTAGGAATCCTTAGTCACTTGACACCAGTCGATAGCCACTGTTTTCACCTAACAGAAATCGATCGTTTCACCCGTTGGTCAATGGCCGTCCCCATTAATGACAACTCCAGTGAAACAGTTTCCAGCTTTTCCCCATTACTGGACTTTCGTATTTGGTATTCCTTCTACGGTCACTACCGATGGGGACATTCTATTCCCACCTAAGTTGTTTGGTGATATTCCCATCCTACTTGGATTCAAACATTTGAACGACTGCATACCGTCCTTCATCTAATGAATAAGGGGAGAGATTCCATAGACAATTAAAAGCTCTGCTCACCTCCACCAATCATGCGGCCAAGTAGACGAGCGCTCTTCCGCTCACTATGTAATGCATCCAAACCACCTACAATAGAGAAATCAGTTTTTGTCCAGCG
>LUCM01011704.1:0-139579 GCA_008360955.1 Fasciolopsis buskii | reverse complement strand
CAAACATTCCTGAGGTCACCATGATGGTTGACCCCACCACCACGGGGACGCAAGACATGAAGGACAACTGAACCTTCGCATCACACAGTTCAAAGTGCATACACGCACGGACACACATTCGCACACACAGACAACTTATCATCCGTCGGTATGTGAACGTTACCTCAGCTATTTGACTGTAAAACTTGCCTTGAGGAAGACTACCCATGGTAGTTGAAACGTTGGCGCATTGCATCTACCAACGTGGCTTTGTTATTAACATTATACCATTCACAATTAAAAGCAAGTGAACGCTAAATAATTGGCACATTGTCGACGTCAGTGACAAAAACGAGGCTAAAGAATAACTTGACTCCAGCTATTCACGAAATTAGTCTTTCAAAAGACAAAACATAGATGTTAGATTTCTCTTAGGTCCACAACTTCTCGAAATGAGCGCAAATGTTTTCGAAACCCGTCCCTCAAACGGAATATGCCACTGACAGGTCACTGAGGGAAATCGCACCAGTTCAAGGGAGGAATCAAGACCTATCAGTCACAAACAACATGTACTGAGAACGCCTGGACTAGAAGTTCTCCATTATTGGTCGACTCTCCGTAAACACTGGTAAGATAGCGTAGAAGCCTACCGATCTGTATCCGTCTGCAGATGTCAGGGCAAAATGCATACCAGTGGCTGTGGTTACCCTTATTAGAGTGAGCCCAAGTGAGACCCTTCAGAAAAGGAGCTTAGAAGAATGAATTTTTTGGAGTTTACTGGATACGGCTGAATCCTGTGTCCATGTAATTCTCGGTTAGTAATAATGATATAAGGTTTTGAAATTTGAATAAATTGCTAAAGTATGACTGATTTTGCACTGGTAATGGAGAAGACAAGTCCGGACGTTATCCTTAAAAGCTCCCCCTTTCTCGCTCACGGTTGCGTAATTCCTCCATAACATAACTGCTTCATTGTTCAATCTCAAAAGTAAACATGCTCGCTCGGGGACTTTAGCATGCACTTGTAAAATTCTCACGATACAATGTACATATCAAGTGCACTGTCCGCGGTCGGGTTGGACTAAATACCTGGTCACAGGTACGCGATCAAGGTAGGAAGCAAGGATAAGAGTTATGTAGACATCAATTACCATGGGAAGACGAACAAAGGTTGTGGGCTATTCAGACCACAACATATTAGTTACGCTCAATTCTGAGTGAAGGACTTTACGAGGGGAGCGACAGTTGTTGCGATAAGCAGAAAGGAACAACAAGAAGGTAAACACCAAGTGTATGTACAAGTTAATTTAATAAATCCCTAACATCTTCAGTAGTCAAAAGTAGGTTATTTAAGCAAATAGTCTGTGCAATTAATCATAGAGTCGGAGAGAAAACAAACGGGACCACTGGTACAAGTGGATAAATAAGGGGTATAATAACAACCTGAGGAGCGCCATGTTCGCTAGTTCAAGTGTTGGGCGATTTTTAACCAAACCTCGCTTACTGGATACATGGGTTAATGAAATCCAGTCAGATGAGTGATTTGCACCCCAAAGCGGTGGATGTTTAGCGGTATACGCCGTGTATGGATTTCAGGGGAGCTATTGGGGGCTTAGACAATCTTTAGTTCATCAGAAACGTTTGTCGGCTGCAAGGGAACAAGGAAAGGCACAGATCGGTTAAGTGCTGATTAATAGATATGCAAGTTCGTCACTTTGCATCTGTTGCATTCAAATAGAAAGAAAACACTAATACCTAGTTTTGGTTTGGTTCCGCACGATCACCATTTCTCGCTTGTGCATCTCATGGTCTATTATTTACGTGCTCCCCACCTAAGTGTTTGTTTCCTGTTGGATACCGACTTTCACACGTCTGTCAACCAATCTCCTAGGTATTACGTACCATAATAATTCACCTCTCCACGTGATTGGACTCATCTCCTTTGCATTCATGCTGTTTGTGTTTGTTCTGTCTACTTTTCAGCGCTCATTTTTTATCGGTCGTGACATGTACACTCACGCCAGTAGTGCGTGTGACCTAGCTAATCCTCGTATTCTGTCTCCACCAGTCCGCCGGTAGCATTGCTCGCAGTAATACACTTGCAAGCGTCGTTAAGATGTGATTCAGACTCCATCAGTCAAGGCTTTTCCCCAGTGCGGTGGTTATGTACAGGGTGGCACACACCATAGTAAGTGTCCTAGATATGTGCGGACACGGTGTCTCTTTTGGATGGCTTCTCTGTTGGGGTTTTTGCCATTTGAGCCACATTTATGCCTTTGTTCCCGAAACAACGGCTACACGGGGAAAAATATAAAGAGCAGTATGAATAATGGAAAAGATGACAAAATTAACATTTCCAAGATCCCAAAAGGAAGAGTTATTGATTTGCCTCCCTTTCAAAGGTCATTTTTTGCGAGAAATGCTTACAAGACCTCTGAAAGTAGTAGTGTCATCTACCTTTAACACCAGAAAAGCGTGTTATGCATCCAAAGGCCGATCTTTTCCAAGACAGCATATTCAACTAGGTGTTTTTGTGGCCAATTAGAAGCCCATGGAATGGCTCCGCAACTATTAACTCACATGAAAGAACACCCTGTGATGAATTCACGTGTAAGTCACGTGGTCCACCACATCATAGCTTCGCGGAGATTGCCTAGCAGACTGGCCAATGTGAACTGTGCTGACAACCGGTCGTGAAATCCAAAAATGTATCCAAAACGTTTGAACGGAATATATACGATCACTCTAGATATCTCAAATATTGCATATGAATATGTGAACCGTAAACACAAATCGAACGTGTTTACCTTTTGCTGTGGACATAAGCTGAGTAACTTGGATCGAAACTAACTCAGTGTCTACTGTTAAATCGTACCTGCTTGTTACTGTGACTGACCGAATTTCGTATATTAATTCTAAATCCAACTAATACAACCACCCGCGATGGATTAATAGGAGCGGGTCAGGGACATTATCTAGCGCCATCTTGGCACACCTGAATGGCCCCGGTCAGTGTATACCGGCCTTTAGGATCATAATCCAGTTGTCGCTGATTCAATCCGTGCATACCTGAATAAGAAAACTCGGAACACCTGAAACTTCGGACTTTAAAAGTTCGACCCACTTCGCCTGTGTAAAAATGTCCGGTCCATGCCCTAAATCTAACATGGCCTATGGCTAAGCATACATGAATCCACACAACATTGTGACACCAGCTGTGGTCACACGCACCGGGTGACGTTCCGGAAATATCACTCCCACCAATAACATGACATTATCCCCGACATCAATTGACAACAAACAAATACACACATACGAAGATGAAGCCGTTGTAATGTTTCTCAAACAAATGGGTTCATGCATCATAAATTGCAATGACAAGATATGAAATACTGGATGAAAAGTTTGCCTAACTTAGGTTGGTAATGCGACAGTGAACATAATTCCAAAAGTATTCTAAAATGAATTCAGGCGTGGAGAGCCTTCAGCGACAAAAAGTAAGGCAGGTCTCACAAACCGCAGCCTGTAATCCAGAATTACATGTTTCCATACAAGGAGTGAATATTGAAAAGAAACAAGGAATCAGCCTATACAGGCGGGAAAATATAACAACGATGCTGTAGCCAACACAGGAAACATAATCTAACTGTACAAACATAGCTGGTTTCAATCATTCTGATTCGACACCAAATGACAACACGATCGCCACTGTTCACGGCTCAGTGCCATATCCCTCAATGTCTCCAGTCAGCTAGTTCACGGGCTTTTCGGACTCCAATCACGAAGACGTGGGACACCTACTTTACCAAGGTTCACTGTACATTTTCTCATTCCACGTTATCACCTTATCTGCTGACCTCCACATAACTTCTGCCACTCCGTGGGAAGAACGCAAAATAGAGCACAATGTGGTAGATGAGTGTTAGCCACACGCAACACGTGACCCAATTAACGTAGTCCACTAAGTTCCATAAGACGATGTAAGGTATTTTCAGAAGTTGCATTTAATGATAGATTCGTCACCACTAATTTATCACCGAGTCATTCCATCCAATCCTAGCCAGACTACGTAAACATCGGTGACCGAAAACCTCCAACCGATGAACATCTCCCACACGCATACGCCATATCGCGCAATCATACAAGAGGATTGAGTGCACCGCGGTACAGCACACACTAATGTTCAACTTCAGTTTCACTGAAATATCAGGCTGACGTTACAAGTGCTGCAGTCCAGCCTTAGCCACTCGAGCCTTGGATATATGAGTGTCTACTCTACTGCCATGCTACCACCATTCAACAGACAGCTGTCAAATTAAGCGAAACAGACCACATTTGTTAGTTCCTCTCCATCCAGTGTCAAGACTGGGACTACTGCCGTCCAGTTCTCTAACAGCACTTTGCACATTGAAGGTGCGAAGCACATGCCGAGAGTCTATCTTGTGCACATTATGTACGATTCGCAAATTCGAACAGGCACACGACATCATATGCGTAATCTAGATCACACAATTTCTCTCCATTTCCCACTTTGACCCCTACATCCTGGAGACCTCCTAAACCGTCATGCATCACGTCGTCCATGACTGAGTTGAACAGAAATGGACAGATGGGTCACGCCTGTCGAACAAAGCTATTCGTTTTGAATGAACTTGTTAGTTCACCGTATGCCCTCACGGGACCACAGGTATGCAATTGTAATTTTCCCTTGGTAATCTATTTGTATTCACCAGTTGTCAGATTTGTTTACACCATGTTCGATCCCGTACCTGTTTTTGGCAGCAAATACGAAAGACGAATTCCAATATGTGCCACTTTAGCTACGCTGATCAGCAATCATTTTCGTGTTTTGCGGCTAGTTTGGTTATAATATTCCCGGATTGACTGATTTGGATTATGACCAAGAAAGAACACAAACGCTTTTGCGAATGCCGGTGATGTTAGCCTGAGTAAATCATAAAATACGAATATTCAGCAGCAGTTAAAAATCAAAGCAATCCACTGATGTAGTGATACCAGTCGTTATTGCTGGTTTATTGAAAATGAACCTAGCGATCTTCAACTCAATTCTGTTCAATGCCATCGGCACACCGTCACGAAGGTTTCATGTTCCTCGTTAACCCTATTCTCAATTTTTGTAGTGATTGCTTATTCAAAATAATTGGATAAATCATCCCAGCATTTGAATTACTTCATTTTTGCCAAAACAATCGACATTAATAAAAATAAATTTTAATGAGTGATGTGCAGGCATTTAGCTGTCATTTAAGGCTTCCCTCTCAGATAAAGTGTAGTTTTTGTCAAGTCTGCTTCCTGCGTTTTTTGTTAGCTCTCGTTTCTAGCGATCTTTGGCCGAGCTATATATGCGAAAACCAAAAAATGAAAAACATCGGTTCTTTATTTGAAAATAAATGAAATTCAGAAATCGTTTGTGACTGAAATAAAAGCAAGATTTTGTTGTATTTTTCTCTTGAATGCAGATAGACAACCAGTTTTAATCATGCGTGTCAACAGACAGACAAGATTGCTACTGTAAAGTAGGCAGTAACGGAAACGCAAACGGCGAATCCTAAGATCAATTGTGTAATGATTACGAATACTTAGATTTTGCTAGAATTAATTTCTTTTTTACTGTCGATTAGATTTTGTACTATCACCATTTTTCTTCTGGTGGAATAGATCTATTTTATGAGAATGAATAAACTTTGACTGGTTGTCATGATGCCAATTTTTAAGCACATCATATAATTATAGGAAATAGAAGGCAAATGATTTTTAAGCATGGGAAGAAACTTTACGAGCAAACCCGTATTTAATGACACATTTGACATAAGATCACAGACTCCGTGAATTCACTTCCAATGAACAAAATGGTCACCTTGAAACGATGTGGTTATTGTTTCGGTCCCCGACAGCTCATACGACTTCTGAGTGGGTGGTGGGTCAGTTTCATTGGTCCGCTTCGACAGTATCTGATAAATGCACAAATAAAAACGAAATGTGGTGTATCTGTAACCATTTACTCATATTCCGTGACTCACTCGAAGCATCTGTAAAGAATCCATGGTTGAATTTAACCGTGTTAAGCTCATTTTATTGATCTCTTTGGTCGTGGTCTTCATTCTGGCATGCGTCTCTTTAGGTGTTCACGGAACTGTTAAAAGTAAGTTTCATGAATAAACATTTGCGTCAACGGACCGGGCTTTTATATCATATTCGTCCAACAGAAGTAAACCCATTCACATAAACATTGCACTTGGAATTTAAGTATTTTTTCACGACGATTAAGGTTACCAGTTCAAAAGTTTAGAGTTACAAATTTCTCTGAAATATTACAGTTACAATTATTCTTGATTACATCCGGAGCTCGATCACACAGTTTCTAACCGAGAGGCTGTTCCATTAGAGGAAAACAATAAGGATTATTTCATTCGCTAAAACAAGAAATTAAATTCACTTGCAAACAATAAGAGCGACACTAAATCCGAAGGAATAGTGCCTTTATTTCCTTATGAAACGGCAAAACCACGATTTTTTGTCTGTTAGTCAGAGTTCAGTCATGAGATTTTATATGTCCGCACCAGAGTGGGAATGCTCTCATTATGTATATTTTAGTAGAATTCGGCTCGGAGTAAGCAAAACTAGCCGTTCCATCGTATTCATCCTTGGAAAAGCCAAATTAGATTGAAGTTTATTTATTAAAAGCACTGATTCGTTATTCGTTGAGTCATCAAATAATTTGTTTTGCGCAAAAACCCAAATAGTTTTACACTGGTGGCTATCTTTTACCCAAGCTCATCACAAGAACAATGATGATCAGGGTAGCCCTTTCTAATCTCACACTTTCTTCCCTGCAACTGAGGTGGCGATGGTCAAACGGGTAAGTTCGCGGTTTTCGTACGCGAAAGTCGCGGGTTCGAACCCTCCCAACGCCGGTCGATTTCCCCACTTGGCACCCATCTGATGGCCGCGACCCCCTTTCTGAAAATTGATGTACATTGTTGTTTCATTAATAAAAGAAGGAATAACGAGAGATAAAACGATAAACGAAAGATTTATACACATAAAATGGTGGCGCTGGTACTGTCTCAGACAGAATACTACCTGGCTTGGTACATCCAGACAGCATTCTCCTTTTCAGTGGAGAACAACAATGTAGTTATACCCCGGATGTGACTTGCATTTGCAAGGTATAAAATGCGACGTCCGGGCCTGTGACTATGCAAAAGGCTAACGCTTTTCACAAACACGGACAACTAAATGGATAAGTTGTTACTCTGGTAGAAGTAGTTCAGTAAGCGGTTGTACGTATGATGATATATGATCAAGCATGTAAATGGATCAATTATGATTTATCAATCTTGGAAACCAGCTGCGTCCGTGTGACCTTTCATTATCATTGAATGGACATCATATCAGCACTTTTGGTACTACAGTGCTCTGAAACAAGGTTATTTGGAAATGAAGATGATCAAATAGTCCCAGTGTTTGTACACCAGTGTTTTCGTGGGACTTTCCGAATATGTACGTTGAACTAAGTGAACTAGTCCCAGGCTAAGCCTGGAATGCTGGGCCGTAGGATTTGGCCTGTGGTAAGCCATCGAAAATTAATTGTACGTGGTTGAGTTACGCGTCTGCCTACATACAACTTTCTTCTCCAGCCCTATCCTGCTTTTCTAGGTGATTATAAGATGTTTGATTTTGGCAACCTCACATAACAAGGGTATGAGAACCTTAAACTTTAGTCCTTATAAAGTCCCATTTAGGTTCTCAGATTATGATTCATGAAATCCCCGAAGCGGTAGGTCCAACCAACAAGTGGTACGGCAAGCTGTTATTGTTCTCTGCAGTTTTACCTGAAAATCTTTCATATGTAATTGCTTTACCCAATGTTTGTCGGTGGCTGATTCACCAAATGATGTGCATTTTTGATTTCATTACACCGTGTTATTTGGCAACCGACAACGAGGGACCGTATCTAAAAATAATGTTACTGGTTATAAGAAGTGGACCAAAATCGATGTGAAATCAGCCAGTCCACTTATTGTTTTTTGTTATCTACTACAGGTCTTGAATCAAGTAATGCAAAAGCCTCGGTCGCTTTTGGCGTTATTGGACTGATACTAATCATTGGTGCTCTGGTCATATTTTTGGTTCTGCTTTTCACATGCGAGGATCGATTCCGCCTACTGATGATAGTTGTCGTCGTTCTGGTCGGCGTAGCGTGTGAGTCCTACTTCTCGTATGACAAAATATCGGCAAAATATTCTAATTACAAAATAATACCGCTTCTACCCTAAATATGCCCATTTTACTGGACTGGGTTTTAAATAAAACTGTCTGGGCGTTTTTAGTAAGAACAATGTAAAACCAAAAGTCAATCGACAAATCGCCGTACGACGAAATACGCATTTTCTCAGTATTACTCTTCTTGAATATTTATTTAAAATCAAAGTGTTTGACATAAGTCACTATTATTATCAAAATGGAGAACCTCTGAAGGCCTATTCACATGTAAGCTATTGATCCGATTTAAAGTTAGTATGACACAACCTATGGATAGTTTCTCTTTGCATAAGTTTATTTAAGATAACTCAAAAATCATCGAAGTAATTTTATTTTATCTATGCTGCACTTATATGCACAAGGAAGATCCATAATTCGGCAGGCCGAATATTTAGTCAACATTCCAGATCCACTACCGTATAAAATTAGAGCAAGCAGTCATGTTGACTTCCTAAATGTTTTGTCCATTTCGCACTCGTTAATGGCCAAACGACAGTGCAACAATTATATAATTATCTCCCGGTTCATTGTTTATCTGGCAGGTCGTAACATTTCCATTCGTAATCATAGCGAGCCAAAATTCGGGGGAAGAAATGAAACGGATTTCCTGGATAGGCCACCGCAATTCGGAATACCAAAATTATTTCCCCATATTACTAATTCCACGGGCCCGTTCATGTCATTTTCACAAATCCAGCTATTTTGTCCTGAAAATTCTGCCAGGTCTAATTTGCATGCCACTCTTTGCCTGACCCAGCTATGGACCCAACATGTAAAGCGTAAATTGTGCGAGCAGTCTGTCTCTTAATGTTTGTGATACTTCTAAACCTATCAGTCAAGCCGCTTTCTCAATATCATCTCTTTGTTGATTGTGGTATAATCAACTTCTCATTTAGAGTTCCAAAATAATTTTTCAGAAATAGTGTCTCTAAGCCGGTTCTTGAGCAAAACAGTCTTGTTTTAGACTGTTGACAGCGACCTTACTCAACTGGGTTTGAGTTCGGTGCATCAGTTTCGAAAACAAACAGTTTTGTGTTCGCTGAAAATATGCAAGCGTAAAAAATGGAAATGTGCTGTTCAGTTGTTCTCCCATTTAAGTACGCCTGTGGCAGAATGAGAACGTCCGTGGCGTAGGTTTTTCATTAACACATCGAAATAAGACACTCTACTGGGATCAGCTCACTCCACCATCCGAAAGCTTGGGAAAAGTCTTCCATTTCTCCTTGTTGAAAAGTCTAAATGACTTGTCCTATTTTCTGTTCATTTGATTTTTCAGTAATTTGCTTCGCAATTTCCACCGGAACGGCGTTCAATAATTCAACACCATTCTACGGAGCTTGGTTTCTGGCAACGGTATGGACTTGCGTTATCGCGTTGGTCATTGCCATAATTTTCACCTTCGTGTCATTTGACTGATCGGAAAACCAAAAACTATTCGAGCGGGGATCAGTCTGGTTTCATTTAAGTGTGGCCGTCGACATCGACCTGATTTGCCGAATTTATGAGGATCTTTGGCTCACAATGTACTGAAATGTTCCGATTTTTCTATCTCCTCGCAAAAATCCTTATAGTCATTAAAAGCCTTGTAAATTTAATCGATTTTGTGCGAGTCCAACATTTTTCACTTTTTATAGCAACTGCTTGACTTTTGGTTTGAAGGCCTCTAATCGGTTGATTAGCTTCAGTATAAGTATGCTCTTTTTGAGGAATGCGAATTCTTACCCAAGCTGTAATTCCAGCTGACGGCGCATACCCCTCGATAGAGGTGTTATGGAGAGCGAACACAGCGTTGACACGTGCAGTTAACCAAACAATGCGCAAATAAGCAGTGATCTGTACGTTGCGGCATGTGCCGTGAAATTGGTTCTTTATTTCCGTTAACATCTGGAGCTCTAGTTTGAAATACTGGGCATGACTGCTTCAGAAAATATTATTTTTGAGCTTAGAATCCGCAATGCATCTTTGTCATTATTACTGGACTGGATATTTCATTTTCCACCCAGGAGATTAAACTCCGAATGTGCCCGGTTTATGGATAAGAAAGTTGGGATACGATTCGTCTGAAAGTATGCCAAATTTTCCAAAACATTTAGAAAAAATCTTCGGATAATGATGGCGCGCCAACGAAGTCATTAAACTAATATCAATAAAGTTTCCCAGTCTGTTCTGCCGCACAAGCCAAGCCAAGCCAAGTCGGTTGAATCCAAGCAAAATGTACCTCAGTCGGTAAATTTTATTAGTCCTTACCAACAAATTTCTACTAACCAAATTGTCATATAGACTTAGCAGAAAAAGTTTTACCGAGGATTTTTATCGTAGTGAATTTTTTCCGTCGACTATTGTACTAACGGTATTCGAGTTAACGATTTTTATTAAAAACCTTCCATACATGATCGGCTTGGAAGCCGAAAGGTTACGATAATTTGGGCGGAATACCGTGAGCTCTCAGGACCGATAAATTTAGCTTTAAAGCTGTCTTCTATTCAAAACATTGTTGATAACAATGGTATTTTTCATCAAGCACACCTGATGGCCGTCAGTGGACATCCAATATTAGCAAAACCTTTAAAAATCTATCAAATATACGTCTTTAAATTAAAAAAATTAGATATTCTAGGAATCAGTTAATTCGATGAGAACAAGAAGGCGATGCTCTGAAAATGAGCCAAACCTCTCACAAGTAGTCTACGGACGAACTTCGAATTAATCCAAAATAAGACTTTAGCTGTCGATACAAGCCGATGCGATAATCGATTGTCAATATTTGAAAATTGCAGCCGATTCTTATCTGTTTGTCTACAGTACCGCCAATCCCCCTGGATTGTCACGCCGAAGCGGAACACCATCCGGAGAGCAATAAGATGAGATCAGAGCAAGAAACCCGGGACAAGTCAGCTGTCACTCATTAGCGAAACGGACAGCTCAAATAAACGAATACAAATCTAGGTTTCACCAGAAGGCTGCAACGAATTGTAGGCGTTGGCAATAAGTATGAGGTAAATGTGAGGCGATCTCAAAAATCCTAATGGAATCAGATTATCAAATCAACACAAATGAAGCTTTTCATCCGCCTCCACAGTTAGAAGAACATGCGAAGAATTTTGGAAGTCAAATCCTGTCCACGGCCGAAACGTTTGCGATTCACCGGAATAAGCGCTTCCTTGCGCCCAAAAAAGACACGTAAGATTTCTCAGTCTATACCAGCCATCGGCGCAAGATACGGTTAAGTGATCAATAACCCAGCGAAACCGATATGACAGGCATCATATGTCAAGCTCACTTACTACTGCACTTTCTAAATTTGTCAGGTTGGTGATTGTGAAAAATGCAGACAATCGTTAGACCAGCACGGAGATGAGACTGGCCGCTGTAGAGGAAACTCGAAAATGCGGATAATACCTTTAAAATTCCTCCTCGTAATCCTCGTTTCCATCAACGTGACAACTGTGTTCATTGAATGCAACATTCGAAACTGACTTGTAACATCTGAATTCTCTGGATGAAATCGAAGCTACTCATTACAAATGTTTGTTAAAAATTAGAAAAAGGATAAGATAACATCGTGGGTGAACCATGATTGTAGCCTAATTATATAGAATTTTAAACCCAGCCCTAATCTAGTGTGCTAAATCGCAAGACCCTTTTAATAGCCAGGAAGGTTCTGTGTCAAGAACAAAAGCCTCAAGTTATTCGGTAAGTAAAAATCAGAATAATTATTCGAAAAAAGGGAAATAATCGCATAGGTGTGTCCATTAAATTAGGTGTCAACAGACCAAGTAGTTCATCGTATCAACGGCGGATCTTTTCAGCTTGTGTATAAACCGTGCGGCATCCACCGACAAATAAAAATATATGTAGTTCCAAGAAAGCGAGCCTGTAGGGAAAGGAACGGAGGCATTAGGGTATAGTAGAGAAGGGGTGATAATTAGATGCCACATTTCGACAGCGAATTATTTATCAAATTGGAGACCACAGGACAGGTTGGGCACAACTCCACCTCAGAGCTACCAATAAGAAGCAGTCATGATCAGCTGAAGTTGATGTTTTGGGTTAGTGAAGAAATTACGAAGTATTGACAACGAGGAAACCTGAAGTGGGATAAGAAGACGAGAAGTCATTAGAAGTCATTAGATTTCTGAGAAAAGCAAAGCAACAAACTAGGCCAAAGGAGCTTGGAATCTGGATTCACAAGACCTGCTTTCGAAAGAAGTATGTGACGCTTTGCAACTACCTTCATCCACTGCAAGACTCAGTGGCCAACCCGAACAACGCAGGTTTTTTTACAACAGCGGAGATAACCGAATATTTAAAGGGGTACATATTGTTTCAATAGGCATTTCTCTCGCTGAAAGAGGGAACACGTTTAGAGAAACAGGGAACGGATAACTTAGTGGCTGTAGTGAGAAGCGAACCTCTAAGGGTAAGAGGTTTCGAAGAGGATATTCTGAAACACTTCGACAGTGCAGACAGAACATAGACAGGGCATGGAATGTTTGATGCATTTAGAGAAATATCCAATGCATCCTCATCATTAGCGCCCAGCGTGAAACAGAAAGGCAGGTCTCACAAACCGCAGCCTGTAATCCAGAATTACATGTTTCCATACAAGGAGTGAATATTGAAAAGAAACAAGGAATCAGCCTATACAGGCGGGAAAATATAACAACGATGCTGTAGCCAACACAGGAAACATAATCTAACTGTACAAACATAGCTGGTTTCAATCATTCTGATTCGACACCAAATGACAACACGATCGCCACTGTTCACGGCTCAGTGCCATATCCCTCAATGTCTCCAGTCAGCTAGTTCACGGGCTTTTCGGACTCCAATCACGAAGACGTGGGACACCTACTTTACCAAGGTTCACTGTACATTTTCTCATTCCACGTTATCACCTTATCTGCTGACCTCCACATAACTTCTGCCACTCCGTGGGAAGAACGCAAAATAGAGCACAATGTGGTAGATGAGTGTTAGCCACACGCAACACGTGACCCAATTAACGTAGTCCACTAAGTTCCATAAGACGATGTAAGGTATTTTCAGAAGTTGCATTTAATGATAGATTCGTCACCACTAATTTATCACCGAGTCATTCCATCCAATCCTAGCCAGACTACGTAAACATCGGTGACCGAAAACCTCCAACCGATGAACATCTCCCACACGCATACGCCATATCGCGCAATCATACAAGAGGATTGAGTGCACCGCGGTACAGCACACACTAATGTTCAACTTCAGTTTCACTGAAATATCAGGCTGACGTTACAAGTGCTGCAGTCCAGCCTTAGCCACTCGAGCCTTGGATATATGAGTGTCTACTCTACTGCCATGCTACCACCATTCAACAGACAGCTGTCAAATTAAGCGAAACAGACCACATTTGTTAGTTCCTCTCCATCCAGTGTCAAGACTGGGACTACTGCCGTCCAGTTCTCTAACAGCACTTTGCACATTGAAGGTGCGAAGCACATGCCGAGAGTCTATCTTGTGCACATTATGTACGATTCGCAAATTCGAACAGGCACACGACATCATATGCGTAATCTAGATCACACAATTTCTCTCCATTTCCCACTTTGACCCCTACATCCTGGAGACCTCCTAAACCGTCATGCATCACGTCGTCCATGACTGAGTTGAACAGAAATGGACAGATGGGTCACGCCTGTCGAACAAAGCTATTCGTTTTGAATGAACTTGTTAGTTCACCGTATGCCCTCACGGGACCACAGGTATGCAATTGTAATTTTCCCTTGGTAATCTATTTGTATTCACCAGTTGTCAGATTTGTTTACACCATGTTCGATCCCGTACCTGTTTTTGGCAGCAAATACGAAAGACGAATTCCAATATGTGCCACTTTAGCTACGCTGATCAGCAATCATTTTCGTGTTTTGCGGCTAGTTTGGTTATAATATTCCCGGATTGACTGATTTGGATTATGACCAAGAAAGAACACAAACGCTTTTGCGAATGCCGGTGATGTTAGCCTGAGTAAATCATAAAATACGAATATTCAGCAGCAGTTAAAAATCAAAGCAATCAAATATAAATTGGGTACTTCATGCTGAGTTTATTTGGTTTCGAATCCCACTAAACCATTTCTTTGGCTGCAACACTCGACTATGTGGATTGCAATTGATTCCGCCGGCAGTAATTCATTAGCATTTTCGTCTGACACAGATTTTAATCACATGAAATAACATTATGGAATTCAACCAATATTAATAGGCTAATTTTTCTGTCTATTGCTGAAATGATTGCGACCCAAACTACATAGCTGAAAACGACATGAACATCACGTGAACCTGAAGGCACGTTCCTTCATAGTCGAATAATATCAAGCGTTTTTTATCCATAGTACTAGGAACTCCCACTGATGGAGTATCTTACGACAGACTGCTTTTGGGACATATTTGGTCTTCGTGTTCATGCTCCGGCCGGGAACTTCAAAATGTCTACACGAAGAGCTTGGAGGTAAGGTGATGTTTTCATTCTGTCTGCGATCATCCAGCTGTGGGACTAAGCACCCGCATGCGGTCAATTTTAGTTGAAATTGTGAACGAAGTTTTACCAGGCCCCTTTGAAAAACCGAATAAACGAACTGTACCAATATCATAAAAACAATATCATCAACCCATATGTGCAAATAAATCAAACAGGATTCCAGTGTGCCCCCTTTTTTCCCCCAGACAACTGATTTTTCACTGGAATTGCCAGCGATAACTTTCATACCTGTTCAGTACGTACTCTAAACTAATACACAAATATCGAGATACAACGAACAAGCAAGGGCCATTTAATGCACTGTTGTGTGCAGGCACAAAACCTGTCAGCGAAAATGCACAAAAACGACTGTTGGCTGGGATACCGAGTAACATTTGGCACAAAGCGCTTCCAGTTCCAGCCTGATCGCAAAACCTCGGGGCTAGGTCAATAGACTCGTAGTAGGTGAAGCGAGTGAAATACTATGAATCTGGGCTTCGAAGATTGCTTACAGAAATCGGGTCTTGAATGCGCAATCCAAGGAAGTTTCAAAAGTCCCCCTAACGTCCACTTGTTATCCTGTTTGATTACGTGTGGATGCGTTGAAGGCAGTTGTGCAAAGTCAGTAATTCGACCTAAATAACGACCAAATTATTTTCTGAAATACCACTACTGAAATACTACTAATGCCACTGTAATAACAAATTACTGAGTCACAATGTCTCGTGATGTCTTCAACGGTCTCTGCATTCGGAAGGCGGAAGCCAACAGAATTCATCCTCGAATGGGTGCCAAAGACATAAACAAAAACGATACCTTACGACTACTAACATATCAGGAAGGGGTTTTTCTTTGAGTACCGGAAGCTTTAACTCAGTAATCCGATGCACAATGGAGTGTACAAATAAGCCACTCCGGTAACATGACCAATTGATCTGTGAAGAATCTTCAGGCCCATCACCAGACGTTGTCACTGCCCTTCCTTTTTTATCCTGACTGGTACGTAAGTTAACTTCCTTGTCAGTTCAGATCCTTTCCTTCAAGCTTTTAATGGAGCTAACATAACGGGATGGTGTTACTTATAGTATGCCGGAACCGACTCAGCTTAGGTGGGCGACAACTACAGCCCGATTACAGTAACCACAGGGAAATGCTCCTACATCTAGCTGGTACGGGATATTTAGTCGGCAAACTTTCACTTCATCTCCGTTAGCCGGTGCACTTGTTCAGTGGTTGATTCCTCGGTCTTATGTAACCATATTTTGGCTAATCAATTAAAACTGTGGGAATGAGATTATTCTGGCCCCTTTCCGCTACCAGGTAAGCATAACCAGACCATCGCCTAACGAAGCCATCCTGGAAGGTTTATTGGTTTGAAGAGTTGTGCGAGCCAACATTTTCCATCAAGATACTATTTCACTGTAATGTTAGAACAAACAGAATGCTTAGCATGAAAAACTAACTTCTGCAATGAGTTCCAGCGGATACCAAAACATGTTTATTGAGTAGTACACCGTAGCATTATTGATATCCAAAAAACAGAGCTCGAGGAAACCCAAGTCTCTTAGAATAGCCTTTATGGGCGGGGATTTGGGATAGGAGGTTTTCTAGCCTTCACAATCAACAATAAAATGGATTTATTAAGCACATACTTTACTGATTCAGTTTATTAGCACCAGCGAATAAGCAACCACTGTGCTTCTGTGCCAAATTAGTCTGCATTTATCGACTTCCATGTGGACGTTCAACCATCTACTTAGGCGCCATGTAGAATTTGTTGCGTCACTGAGCAACCAAACATAAGCCGGTTTGTCTAAAAATCGATCACGGTAAGTTTGAAAAGCTGAGGTCGTTTTAATTACAAAGACTCAGGTCCTTTGTTCTTTTTGTCGTTTGCCTTCATCATTAATGGAACAACAATGTACCTAATTTTTCAGGCATGGATTCGAAGCCATCATAAACTGACGACCGACGGTGGGAGGATTTCAAAATGCAATCTACAGATTGAAAGTGAGCAGCGTTGACATCTTCACCACTCTCGGTCATCGTGTACAAACTAAACATATTAAAAGCGCATTGTGACTTCAAAAAGCCCCTTCATGGCTATACATTGCACAGTAACCATCAGTTTGTTCCAGCTAGTGGGAATTTTAGCCATCCTACCGTCACTTTCTAATTGTGCAAAGTACATTTTGTCGCCTGCCCCACCTTCGTAGATGAGATATATTTGTCCACATTCGGTAACTGATGGAAATGACCAAAGCAGTCAATGTTCCAAACATTGACCATTTTAAATGGCTGGATAACGTCCACAGCATTAAAACCGAATTCGCCCTTTGGATTTCTAGCCATTGATTTTATTTTTATTATGTCATCTCTGTTATTTCATAAGATTGCCCTGAGAGAAAGATGTTTCCTAAAAGAGCACTATTTTGCCCTGCCACTGGTTCACTACCCTATCAGTTCAGTTTTGTGATTTTATGCAATCAGTCGGTCTCCTCAGGTGGGAATCCAAACACCGCTTTGTAGAGCACAAGAAGAAGTGTCCAGTGTGACTTTCAACTTATTTTCGAACGCTTCAGATAATGAGGCTCCAACGCTCAGGATGAAGGCATCTTCCTCCCTGGAATCAAGCCTCTATATCACACTCATCTTTCGACCAATCATACCAATCTTTTATAGCTTATGTTTCTGTTTTTTGATTAGTACTTATCGACAGTATTAATTAAGTGAACACTTACATTACATTACTGTCGGTTTACTTCACGACAAATGGTTCTTTTTTTCTGATCATTTTTGTCCCTGCTTACAATCGTGCCCTGCATCCACAACATTTGCCCTAAATATTATTACTACACCAAATCTAATACTCTGGGCTAAGTTCCAAATGAAACCATCTTCACATGCTTTCCAAGATGATAATAAGGTTATCGTATCCCTCTTTCCAATACAGCTCGCTCTCTATTGTATTTTTTGTTTCTCCTTTCAGGGAACACTCAGTGTTTAGCTAGTCCTTAATCGCCTGCTTACTTGTGTACTTTTTTCCTGTGTCAGATTTCTACTCAGATCCACCCACAGTTTACTGACCTTCAAGTAGCCATTTCGAATCATCATTTTGGCAACCCTAGGGACGCTAGTTTCTATGCCAATTGAATAACAATCGCCTCATTTCGGCAACCTGGATATATACTTTGCTTTTCCACACGGAATATGTCAGTTTTTCATTCGCCTTGGGTGACCAAATTTGGCCTTTCGTTTCACGCGACTTTCACGCCACATCTACGAGACTGTCTGCGTCAGTCGGCTACGCCGCTGCACTTTCTACCCACCTACCTACCATGCGAAAGTCTTTGTGTTTCTTTCTCGATTTGTCTTTCACTCTTTTTTGGTAAATCTTCTTTCCTTTTATGCTGTCAACTCCCTCCGAAGAACGTTCACTGTTTGTCCACTAGAACGATTTGATGTCGGTTCTCGGTTTCTTGTACCTAAGCTGATCCACCAGTGGCAGCTATTTT
Source organism: Fasciolopsis buskii (assembly GCA_008360955.1). NCBI lineage: Eukaryota > Metazoa > Platyhelminthes > Trematoda > Plagiorchiida > Fasciolidae > Fasciolopsis > Fasciolopsis buskii. The sequence continues at coordinate 121,304 of LUCM01011704.1, read as the reverse complement.
GGTTAGCATGCAGTGACCGTCTCCCGACGCATTGATTGGTTGCACACTTCTTCTCGTTGATTTTTGTAAGCTCGGCGGAACTTATTAACTGGAAACTAAGTTAACTTCATCCTAATTATCAATCCACTGTCGCCTGCAGTTCATTCTCTCTTTATCTTGCCCAGCATCATAATGAGGTCACGAAGTTGATTTTCTATTCATCTACAGTCTTTGGCCTACAATTTTCAGAGCATTTAAGACTCCCAATGGTATTTTCCATTGCCACCGGTCCAACTTTATTTTGCCCCCTTGGAATTTGGCTAGGCATTAATTTTCCATGTCCATTACACAGGCTGATTAACATCCACAACGCTTATCTTCTCAAAATAGCAAAGTTCTTGTAGTCCATGCTAGGTGAACACTCGTTCTTTGTTCTTCCATCCTCCTACCGTTTTTGCCTTTGCAGTTACATAATCGATCAACTCAACAGCTATCAGTATTACGGAAATGACCAGAGATTTAGAATGTTCTATCAATCGACATCAACCCATAACTCACCATTTACTAAAGAAAGAACCATTACGTATTTCATTTTTGGTCTTAATAATTATCAATGCATGCAAAAATGAGAACTCAAATCGGTTAACCCAGATGCTAAAGCATTCGATTCATAGTTATTCGTTTTGGGTTCGCTTTCTAGTTAAAATAGATAACGATTTATTAGAATGGCAATGCGCAGTGCTTCGGTAGCATCTTAATATACAGTTCTGTAATTGTCGAACGCTTTAATTTGTGTGAAATATATCATTTTGTCTCCAACTCATCATCATTTTATTAAGATATAGTGATTTTCGAATGTGGTCCAGTTTGGCGATTGCTACGATTGGCCTTACAGGTGCAAAACCGACGAAAACGTTTAATAAGAAAGGCCGTAATTCTGCAAGTGTTTCGTGTTCCTGATTTCTTGGGAAGTGTACGGTGATGCAATAGCCTAAACCAAGAAAAACAGGCATTTAAGTGCTTACATAAATGACATCCCGCAGCTGCGTTCCCTTTGTGTCTCGTCACAATATCATAGCACATATGATGTTATCTCAGCTGGTGAGGAAACGTTTGCAATCAAATTGTCCAGCTCAACGAAGAAACCAAAATCATCCACTTGAAACTGAGCTGCTAGAAAGAACATCGTTTTCTAACTTGCTCTTTATATATATATATATATATATATATATATATATATATATATATATATATATATATATCGCGTCCCAGTTCGTGCTTGATGGATATGCACTGCTGATAATTTCTAACAAGGATAAAACAGCTGTACAGTGCTTCCATGGTTTCTTTATGGTGAGTTGAGCGATGATATCTCACAGTGATATGCTTTGCACTCCATCAGCAACTACCGTTGGTCACACCTGCTATACACGGTTTCGTAATTAGACGTTCACGCTGAAATAGAGAAACGCATCGAAAGCAGTCTTCCTTCTATTGCAAATGTACTCTTGTAAAATATCCATTGGTACAGTTAATAAACTTGTGCCCGGAATTCGAGGCTTTATTCCTTTCCTCGGTGGTTTTCGCTACTCCGTGAACATCAAATTTTACTCTGGACATGACCGTAAATTTGTAAAACTTCGATCATTTGATCATTCTTTCGAACTGTTTTCCACATTAAAATTCGAATGATAAATCTTTGAACTCCTAAATGTTTCTTTCACACAGTGTCGATAAAAAGAATGCTGCCTTGAACCAGTTAGTGACGGCATTTCACGTTGAAAAACTTTCGTATTTATTTCGAAATAAAATTAGGCCTCACATGGAACCGGTCTGACCATGGCCCCACGATCAACTGTGCAATCATTTGTCGTAGCTACCTATGGCAAACCTTCAAATTCCCCAATTTATTATCGGTTGTTGACATTAATCAGTGCTTCTCGAGACTCAAGAACGAATCCTGTACGTAAAAATACGCCATTTTTCTCTATTGGCGCCAGAGTTAGCACAATCAAACCAACCCACTCGCCACACAACTTTTGAAATCCCTAAGTGCATACGTGTATCCGCACATATGCATATGCGCACATAATTACACACACAGTCATTATCTATTGATAGTGTATATACATACTAATAATATTTGGTAATAATTTGGGGATAACCACAATGACCAAAACATTTCATTCAAGAGGAACGGTTGTATTAACAACAAAATCCATCGTTAGGGTTTTGTGGTAAAGTTAGGTCAGAAAATAATTTTTCGTCATGTCGAATTCTTCACTGAGGGAATAACAGGTAATCAAATAAACGTATTTATCTGGATTGTTTTATAATTTAAATAAATTGTTGAGCTATTTGTTAAGAAATTCAAAGGTTTTCATTCAAAGAACCATTTTAGGATACAGCGTTCGTGATAAAATACTTTGCCTGGAGAAAGGCCACCGAAGACAGCCAACACGTTGGGGAATTACAATGGCTACCAACAATATAATGTCAGTACTATTATATCAATCACAATGTACCTTTTTCGACTTGGATGTACCATTTGCAATTACTAATTCTCAAGAAGTTACCACACTTGGTCGAATTTAGTTCTCACTTACACAATCAAGTTTTCGCTTTCAAAAAACAACACTTACTGCTAGTGAGTCATATTGATCAAAGCAGTATAAAATTTACAAGTATCATTCACGTGCATACGTCCACTATGTATTTAGGGTAACTGCCTGTGAAGTAGCTCGAAGTAATTTACACACACCAAGGTTAGTGAATCTGACTGTCGTAGAATAAATCACAGTCAGTCTATGTCGTTTCTTATAAGTATAGTTCGGTTCCCTGGAGTTTCGTAGATCCCTATAGATTATTATGAGATAAACATTCATTTAGGTGTTTATGATTGTCCATGCTGCCCTCTCCAGTCCACATGCACTCCCTTTGACTGGCTGCGCTATAGTTTCATCCCTTTTACCGCCGTTTCATCGGTTTGAGGTACTTGTTTTCCGAGACGAGCACTGCTGATTGTTACTCACAGTCCCTCGAAGACTTTTATGCATACTACGCCAAGAAAATCGGAGGTGGTGTGCTTAGATACGTAAGTTCTTCGTATTTAAACCCGCCCGAGCCAGTTTATTCCCGTCTGGTGTTGACTGCTTGGCTAGTCGGAGTTATCTCGAGTTTTCTCTACAAAGGATCACAATCTATAACGAACCTGTAGGTAGTCCTTTTTGACACAAACTGAGGTTTTGCTCTTCTTCTGCCACCTGTCTTTTCTTGTCCCATTTCCGTGAGGTAACCTGGACATCATCGTTTCTAAGCTCACACACGTATTGACACTTCCCCAAACCGTGTTTACTTTTACCGGTCGATCGTTTTCCCCAGCAGAATTTAACTGTAGTTTAGGAAGAATTATCACTGACCACCCCGAGTTACCCTTCCTCAAACTGCTTGCCCCAGTTTCCATTCTTGATAATTGTTTGCCGCTTTTAAAATTCAAGATCTATTTCCGGAAAGCTTTCCAACCTTTCAAGCAGTCTAGCCAAGTCAAAATATAATTGCGTTTATGTTCTCGGAAAAAAGTTCTCCAAATATCCACTCCTGATGCAAGCTTGTGGTTTTCTTCTGAATCCGTGGATAATATCTTCAACCCTTTTGTTAATACATTCCATCTAATTTTCGGTATTTTTTGTCCACGGAAAAGCATTTAGTAACAGCCTCAGCCACACTGAAGGGGTTAAGGAGAGGAAGGGAGCGCTTCTATAAACTAAGAAATCCCCAGAAAGTCAAATTTCTTTCAGCAGTGATATCAAAAGAAATAAAGTGTCTGTAAGGAGAGGCTAAGTGAGGATGCCAAAAGTGTAAGGTTGCGTTGCTTCGGTGCGATGAGTTATGCAAACGTGGAGCACGATTAGGCCAAGAAGAATAGGGCCGACGGGCAAGCGAACCTGACGTCAGTAGAACAACGCACGGGCTTGAGACTGGAACGACTGGAAACCTGAGGCAAGCACAGGGCCACCAGCCAAGTGCAAAAGCAGGCGCCCCTTTCAATGAAACCGGCTTTTGTGCGGAAAGAAAACGAAACCAATAAGCCCTACTGCGAATGCAGAAAATATCAGCCGAGCTTCTATTTATCCACCTAATGACTGGAGTTTCATGGTTCCCGAATGAATTTTCTTTTTAATGAAAGACATGCCGAAACATCTTCATTCGACCATAAGAACCATAGGTATAAGTCCTTATGATATCTTCGCTTCTCCTAAAGTACGGTGTAGCTTCACTCCCGGATCCATTCACTTCCATTCTTAGTAGATCCTTATACAAGCTTCCCGTTTTTTGGTTATTGGAAATTAGTCACTATAAAGAAGGTAAAAGATAAAAGACAAAAGATTCTCTTGGCACGGCTACCAAACCACTTCACCCGCGGAACCCACTGCATAAGACTGGCCCGAAAAATGTCTACCGTGTTTGGAAATATTTCTGGATTTCTCAAAAATACCCGTCCTTTCTGATTGGTATTTTCAGCATACATTAGTGATCTATCTACTAATTGCCCTGGTTAGTTATTCATGTACGCAGATGACACCTCTCCCTACCAAAGATTTTTTCAACTCCGCCAATATGTTTTCTCGCATTCATGCTTCGTCTGTTCTCTGTGGCTTACATCTTCATCTGTCGAATTTAGCCGAACGTTTGTTTACCTTTGCTCGGTCTGCTTATCACTCACCAGGTTGCAGTCCATCAAGTACTTATGAAATACTATCGATAAGAACTTGAGGTGGTCATCTCACATTACCAACTGTATAGACAACATTCGAATAAAAAGACTGCGGCATCCACAGGATAAACAAAACACTATCCCCATTCAATTAACCAATGCGTTTTTTTATTCCCTTCTTTTATTCGCCCGTCAATATGCAGGTTTAGTTAAGGAAGACATCAATACCTTTCCCTTTGGTTTGTCACATATCATTAGTGCATGGTGCAAGCCACGTGCATGACACACCAGATTAGGTTTCTGCACACAGCCAAATTATTTTTCTTTCTTCTTCCTCCCCTATCACTAACTCTGCTGCCATCAGACCACCTACACCTTAGCTAGAACTATTCGGATATTCTCACATGAAACCCGATACTAGCGAGCATGTGTAAAAGCCGACAGACTCACTGCAGTTCCATGGTCGGACCATCATGTGACAAGATGATAAGTGTGAAAATCCTCAAAATTATTCTACCATGTATTTTCATGTCACCATTTGCTCACGTGCATCTGTGGGCGTGCTGTGGGGTTGCACGTTCCACACAAATGCCAAAATTTGTACACTTGGCATTTTCGTGTTTGTGGCTATTTACGGATTCATAAGACCTCGCAGCAATAATGTCTGAACCGAGCGGAATGAGAAATGGTCTCTTGATAACAATAAGTCATGTATCGTTGTAAAATCCGATTTGTATCGATGGACTGGCATTCGGTCTAAAATTATCAATTTAGTCTAGTCTAATCTAATACCAAACAGCCATTGACGACCGCATTCGATCTTGACCGCTTAGTTTCATTATGCAGATTCTGGTTAATATCCAGTAAGACAATTTCCATGATCTCCAAGACCATAACGGATACCCAGTGCTATAACATGGTTCGATTACTGACATCTACATTACGCAGATTACGTTTGGGCGGGCAATTGATCTTGGCCTCAGTTGTTATGAAATAGTCTGTAATAACATTAGATCGCCTTGCCACTCACAATCATATTCGTCCCAGAGCCAATTGCAGATTTTGTTTCAGCTTAAAGTACCGATGTGCGAAGAGCCCATTGAGTATTTGAATTTACCGCACCTGCCGAGTCTCCTGATTGTTCGGGTTCCTCGCTCTTTAGGTGGGCTGCGTACATTGCATGCTCCCAATGATCACTCCGAATACTGCCGGTTAATGGTTGGATCTTCAGGCTGGAGGCTTTCGTTAGATTGAATTTTTGGTTGCAAGTCAAATGAATGTGTCTCTTAGTGAGCGTATTATGAAGCTGTAAATTTGGGAGTGAACCATTTCGGACCAGCAACCAAAACACATCTAGTACCCGGTTAATTAGGAAATTCAGACACTGCAAAACAACTGTTCTCACGTGTTACTTGTGATCTTGACTTTCCATTGTGTTAACTGATGATAAAGTTTTCTTTATTATCTGGTGGTCTTTGGTCCACTAGAGAAATTTCGTACTTGTCAGCAAGCTGAGGAACTCTGTACTTAACACTGCAAGTTTTTCCACATTTCCTGTAGATAATAAGGAGCTCCCAAAGAAACGTTTGCGGGCCTTGAAACTCATTATGCATTCTGGTCCATAGTTTGACGGTGACGAACGAAACTGGTTCGCAGAGATGGCTACACAGAACGGAAACGGTGTGGTTGAATGGAGGCATGCTCACCTGGTAAGGCTTTGTTGGGAAATCAAAATTTTCCTAGTGCTGTTACGTGGTCCAGTCGAAGAACTAGGAATTTTCACTGGCTTGAGAAAATCTTGAGAGGAGCGAAAAACGGTCATGTTTCTGTTTGCCTGCGTACTTTTCAAATAGGTCTATAATATCCGCTCGAAGAAAATTAAATTGTATGTGATGACTGTTCTTCATCACATAAAATAATGTCCAAATTTTAAATAGTTATTTTCAGCAACAATCATTTTTGATGAATTATCTCAGTTGGTCACTTAGAACCTCAAATACCCTGGTTCATCCTGATTAGAATTATTATTATAATCATCATCATCTTCATTTTCACCATCATCATCATCATCACAGTCTTGGACGTTATAATCACCCTAAACATTGTGATTATCGCGGTCAGTTGCATCGTCATTTGCATTTTAAGTGTTATCACTGTTCTCAGTATCACAATCGTCACCATTTGCCTCATCCTACAGGCACAACATTGCATTCCACTTTCGTCTTAGTTTCTCATCACTCTACTGGCTGCAGATGACGAGTGAATGTAATGGCTGGTAATATCGAAGATGGACAACGAAAACCGCATCCTAGTAACTGCCACACAGAATACAAATTCCAGATACGAAGATGCAGTTTATTCAAACAAACTGAATGTCGATAATCTGACGAGACGATTGCTGTCTATTCCATTAATGTCTGCAGCACTTGATTAAGAGTTATATTAGGCCCAAAAATAGGTGCCTCCGCATCATATCACTTTATCGCAAATGCACCTGTCGGAGCCACAGCACCATGCCGTAAAAGAGCTGAAGACAGACCGTCTGGAGCAATCCCTGGGCAATGTTAGTGGTGCAGAGAAGGTTGAACGGCTCTTCCCTAAAAAACTCAGTAACTAACACATAACCCGCCTATCCGAATATGACCAGGGTATAAGTGGAAGGATGGAAGAAAACATGTTTTATGCTACCGACATCCGCAGAACAGTTCACGCATCTCTTTTCCTTCCCATGTAACAGTCGAATGCCTTGCCGTAGAAATTGGTAGTTGTTACCACTAGAGGATTGGCTGGCGAATATAGTGCATTTGATTTCAACTTTCATTAGGTCGGAAATATACCGCACGCTCGAGTTATTGCGGAATTTGTAGAAGTGCTCCTTGCGTCCTCTTAGACGTTTCATTTCCTTAGTCTAGATATGGCCATTTGAGACGAATAGTTTCTGAGGGACACCAAATATTAAAGACTGCTTTTGCCGTCTCTGCATATCGTATGACATTGTCATTGAGTGCATGTTCATAGGTGAGACAAACAGGTGCATGCGAAGCAGAGATTTCCCAAAAAGAATAAGTTTGTTGTGTGAAAAAATGGGAGGCAAATTCGGATTTTATTTGTTTGCTTGATGGAATGGGAGGCTGACTGAGAAGATATATTGAACCGTAACAGAACCAGACTACCTGAGGTCGGAGCATGTAAGTTCAGAGAAAATAACTTTTGGGATTTGGTACTGACTCCATCTAAAATGGAGTTTCCTGTGGCGGGAGGAATGCAGAGATCAGTCAAATCAGGCATAGTCATTGGTAGGGTTGATGCATGATTGAAATTCCCCACAATAATATTCAGACTATCCTAAAAGGAGGGACATTAAATGTTAGAATCGATTCAATGAAAAGATGTGATATTAAGGTGCGATCTAGAAGGGGTAATGTATAAGTTTTAATGATATTACTGGTATGACGGGAAACCTACGCCGCCACAAGATATTCAGTTGCGCTTAGAGCGCAACTAAAGATAACGTCGGACTTGCCAGATTATAAGGAATTTATTTGTGTCCCCATACCGCCTCCAGTCTTCTCATCCGAAACTCTATCCTGCTGGTTCAGTCTGAACCTGTCTATCAACAGCGGTGAATCGGCAATATCCGGGTTCAGTCAGAGCGCTTGCAGTCAGATTTCAGAAGTGTGACTGAAGTACAAGGGACGGATCCGACATTTTCATAAACACAGCGGATGCTGGAATTCCTGTTTTTCTTAATTCCTCCGCACTTGCCTGGCCTCACTGTAGCGTGTGTATGTGATCGGGCACTGTGAACGGTGAGGACCGGTGAATGCAAAGTTCACATATGCCTTAGATAACTTCTGATCAGAAGATACTCCACCAATCGAGATGATTCCCGCTCTTTGTAGGAATGCATGGTTTGTCACTAGCGTCCAGCTTGTCTAAGCATCCCATTGTATGTAGCTACGCAGTATGGGCCTGAGGCAACCCAAAGCATTATTGCCACATTCCTTCGTCCTACGTCAACTGAAAATATCACATGAGTAGATTTAATTATATCTGCTTACTTTCCTCACAAACACTGAACCGTGAGAACCGCCACTTTGGTCCTCTCCCGCCATCCTGCCTCATTCGTTTCCAATAGGCTTCGCGAGAAACCCGCTGATTTTTGTTAGGGCCTTTACTTATATGAACCAAAAGATACAAAATGCCGTAGCCGGTTTACTTCATCTATGGGAAATGTCACTTCTGGCTAGTAGTGGCAGCCGTACGCTTGAGCAAACGGTCTGTGATTGGCTGCTTATTGGACATTTACTCTAATCATACGAGCATGTGATGAACAGACCTAAACCTCTGTCCTCTCTTTTAATAATCCCAAATCACGAGAACATATACTCAGGCAATCGGTAGCAAATAGCAAGGGCATTATTATGACATTTTTGGGCATTTGGTTTTACTCACTTCCCCACAGGCATGGTAGAAACTGACTTCCTTCACCATAGTGAATTCATGATTGCACGCATGTCCCCTACTGTCTAGAAGGGCTCCAAGAAATGAATTTGTGAAGGGATCATGCTAGGCACCAAATGATCAGCGACCATTGACAATCTTGGTTCAACTTTTCCTACTGTCACTGGACTAACTGGGTTTTAAGTATCACTTGCCATTCATCCAGGTCATCACGAGAGGAGCAAGCCAAGTGATGAAATGTGTGCAGTTCGTGTTTCTGTTGTCAACATTTATGTGAGACAATCTTGTACGTCGTCAGTGACCACGGAATTCCCAAAATTTCATTTTTTCCCATATTGTGCGTTCATTGGGCTACTGGGAAACAATTTATTAAACAAGCTTTAAAACTGCTTCACAAATGGCCAAATACTACACATTTTTAGGTATTGGGATAGGTTGAGTGAAAAATATTAACATTAGCAAATAATTGGAAGTTGGAATGATGTACCAGAATTGAAAAGTGGTTAGCTGAGAACACCAAACCAATTAGAACGCAGACTGCAAGATTCAGTCTGCGCGATACATTTCAATTAGTAGACGCGATTAATTAGATAAATGCATTTGACAAACGGTTGTACTCATTCGATTTATGTGCTCCGTTTACCAATATGCCGTTAAATTATCCGATCGAGTAAATGGGGAACTACATAAAACATCTATGGGATTACCGGTAAACTCGATGAAATGGCTCTTATATATACATGCAATATCTAGTTCCAGTTTGGTGGACACCGATAACGGCAAAAGATGGAATAGTGATAGGATCCTCCTTAGATCAAACTCTGGCGGATATTTTCATGGCAGAACTAGAAAATAGCTGATTATCACAACAAATCAACTAAATAACTTTTTACAGACGGGGTATAGTCGATATGATGTGCATATCCCATTCGATCAGAGATTCCTGTGACATTCTACGAGAATTCAGCTAATCTCATGAAACCAGAAAATTTACTCCCGAATTGGAATCCTTAAACCGTCTGCCATGATTAGGTGTATGCCCATCAAATCGCCAAGGTGGCTCATTTCAGCTATCAGCAAATCAAACAAAAACTAACAAAGCGATGCCTATACTACCGGAGTTTTGTTCATACAAAACAGAAAACAAACCATATTCATTGTTAAACAAGCAGGGGTCTCATGAAACGCGCTGCAGAAACAGTTGAAGATGAGCTAATAAGAGTGAAACAACCGGTCCGGCAGAGAGGCTATCCCTAATGTTTCATTGACAAAAGTATTAAAATCGACAGAAATCAGCCCAGCCTTCAGACAGTTTGCATGATTGCCATTTACATCTTCGCCCCTTTTATAGGAGGCACCATGACAGTCATTTTACTTAGATGTTTCCAAGCAACAACCAGACATACATATTTGCTGCTGAAATAGATATTTTATTCACATCAAGTCCAGGTTTTTTAAACAAAAGCCAGACCTACAGATTCAACTCATTTAACGCGCATGCCAATTCACTAGGTCTTTCGTCAAACCACAAGAAGTCTGTTTGAATCATCAATCTAGATGACTGAACAAAGGACCGATTAAGAATAGACAAAGGTCAACCACCGTGCCTTGATAGAATCCGACCATGTAATCGACACAAGTGAATATTAAAAGTCAGATCCTGACCACGGCCGAAGCAGTCATGACCCTCTCTAATGACCCAGAAATGTCACGTAAGATCTCTTATTCCATCCCGGCCATCGGTGCAAGATACGGTTACTTGACCAATGATCAAGCGAAATCAATACAACAGTTACCAGCCAGCATGATCTGTCATGAAACCGAATACACACTACTTACGGGGACAGATTAGTCCAATTTCCAATTATTTTCCAAGGTTATTGTTTTTCGATTATCCTATCCCAACATCTATAAAACACGTATTCCATTTCAGAACACCGAAAACTAGCATGCTTTCTCTCGTGTTTGTTTTTTCTCTTTCAAAACTTTTCTGGCATCATCATTGGAATGCCCTGTTAATAACGGAGTAATATGAAATTCCCACATCATGCAGTGTCTGATGTATGTAAAAGGATGCGTGTCAGAATTTGTGAACGAAGAAATCGTGGTGCAGGTGTGGTAATCCATTGAACTTGAAAACTGTTAGATATGGAAGGAGAACGCATCGAGGAATGTCTGATTCATTTTCTTGTCCAAGACAGCAACAAAAATTGCAAAATATTACGTTGCTTACATGGCACTAGCTTCAACAGTCCGAGTTCTATGGCTTCAGCAGACCTGACCAACCTTTCATGCATTCCATTGGCGCTAATGCTTGGTATTGCTGAGACTGTCTTGAAAGCTGTTACTGGACCAATTTGATGTCCGCTGTCGATATTATGCTGTTTACTGCCTTTGCAATGCCTTTGCGCAGAAAAATTGAGATGTATTCAGTCATTCTTTTGGTCAGTCTGCAACACACCGTCCAATACGAGAATACATGAAGTGATATAATAAAAACCATTAAGACATATGAGGCAAAAATTACTTGGACTGCCTAATTATAAGTAGCTTAGTCTATGACATGACTCTCATGAATGCGACAGGACAGATTGTTCCACTGGAGTGAGATGTTTTTCTTGAAATTCAAACTATTTACCCCACTTAAACGGGATGGTTAAATGCAGTTCTTTCTTTGTTAATTTCGTTCTAGATCGTTAGTTTCTCTCCATGGTATACTTCCTAACAAACCCTATCTCGATAACCTTTTATCTTCAGCATTTCTCTAATGCACCCCAAATCTTTATTGAGTGTCTTGGTAATGTAAACCTTGTTTACTGTGTATGCCAAGTAGTTTGTTATATTTCTCTTGTACCTGAGTGGGACAAATCTACAAAAACGCGTATATTTTCCAAACCAAGTACATTTACAAAACGCTACATATATATGCATATGGAGACATGTATATACATATATTTCTATACGAATATACATAGTCGCCAACGAATTGGAGTTATAAATAGATAAATGTCGTGTTGGTTAGTACCAAGACCTGCTGGACAAAACTTCGGAGAGTTCCATTTGAAGGTGTGCGGTTGATGTTCGTTCCTATTTATACTAGCACCTAACAGAGAAACATTCGGTTCATCTACTCTCGTTGGGCATATACATTCCCTCTGGTCAGTGAGAATAGCAGTTTTATTTATATAAGAATTTATTTCGTCTGTGTCTCTTATCAACAAGAAAGAGACACTAGTCTGGCTTATTCATAAATTTTATTAGCCAGACGTCTTGTTGAAGTGCTGCCACATAACAACTACCATGACTTCACTTAGAGTGAACGTTGTTAACGGTTCTGCAGTTCCACACCAGTCACATACACGTGAGAACCAGCCCAAATTCTCATCAGAAGGGGCAGAAATCGGACCACAAAGAAGTGCAAAACAAATAAAAGCCAATTTCACGCAGGTCATTAGTCAACAGTTAGTCGAAAAACTTCACAGAACAGCACTGATTTTAGATGAAATGATACAAGTTTTCATTTGGATGTGACCATTTATTCAAATAAGTTAATGAAAATCTTGAATCCTTTCGACGGGTATCCTCATCTAGAAACAGTTCTCCTTCACACAGCAGTCAAAAGATTTCGCTTTAGAAATCCCTGAAACTGCCCTCCTAATCCTAATGTTTCACAAGTTATCTATTGGTTTACTTGTTATTGTGGTGACAAATGCAACAGCGAAGTGGATTATTGCCTGACTCGGACAATATCTAAGTGTACATCTACGTAGTTCCCAAAACTCTTGATACTATCCTACGTGGCAACTTATGTCGAGGCAAACTAAACGATCTTTTTCATCTTGAAGCACCCAGTTTCATCAAATCACAAGGTTGTTTTTACCCACTTCTTCAGTTACAGTTACAGCTGCAGTATTCGGACTTTGATTAACGTACGAGTTTTGATCAGTTACAGTAACCAACAGATACAAATTACCGGTAGGAGTTTAATTGGCTCCAGCCCATAATATTCACACCAAGACAACGAGAAGATCAAACAGAGGAGGAAAAGTTTGAGTTATACTGAATTCTCGTAGATTTATATAAGAGGCTGCAAATATTTCGATAGTTTTAGTAAGTTCTATCCAGTAGCCTTCGGTGAATGTTTGAACTTCACGACTGCCTGTCGCCACCGTTCTCACTGGTGATTTTTCTAAGTAAGAGCTGAGAAGCTGCACCGAAATGCTTCACGTAAGTTGTGTGCAAACTCACCACAACCTTCCTCCGTTAAGTATTCTTCATCAGCCCCGCTTGCATGCCAGAATAACTTCTTAAATGCTACCACAAAAGATGAATTTGAAGTATACTTTGCACCAGTCTTGTCTGCTAGCAGATCACCTGGATTCTAGTTCTTCTGGCTGTCATTCAATTCAACTTTCGGGACGCTAGGTCCTCTGAAGAGGGATTTCCTGAGATGCCTTCGTCGAACAGTTGTATCGTTGCCTGATCCAAATGCCCTTATCCATAAACTGGGAGGAGTTCATTGACTCGAAAGTAGGCGACATCACACAAATCAAAGCATCTGAGTGCGCATCCCAGTCTCTTGGATTTGAACACCATATCAGGGCTTTATTTTATGAAAGAAAGAGCCGCATTACGTTATCAAAGGATAGAATCTTCTGTGAAGGTCTCCAAGTCTTCCAGCGGCTCTCCTGACCGACCATTTCAAATTCGCCGCTGTGCCATTCGAAAACGGCTGACGCGGGGACTGTACACAAGCGTTGACATTCAATGCGATCGAGGAAACGCTTCAAATCAGTTGCACAAAACTGCAACCTGTCATTAGTAGCTTGAACTTTTGGGGTCCCTGCGCAACTGAAAACTTCCTCAAGACTTGAATCACGAATGATGCAGTCGGTGTACTCCTAAAAAGAACTGAGGCCATTCAAAATGGAAGTCTATCAGCACCAAAGCCTGACACTGGTTCAAGAGCTGACCACAGATGACTGCGTGGACACTGTACCACCGAGCATAGCTTTCTGGCCATGGATTCTAACTGTGTGATTGAGAATGGCCTTTGTGTAGGCACGCCGGGAAGTTCTTGGCCATTGTGTGAGTGTCCGCATCCAATTCTGGCTACCAATGCCTCCATCGAATAAAAAATTATGTCTTCTCTCCAAGACGGCAGTTGTGCAATTCATCGAGAACTGCTTTGAGAAGGTGATGATGGGATTACCAGATGATCAATACCCCGTCTGTTTGTAAACCGAACTCTTCCCGATGCGCGGAAAACCGTGGATATTTTCGATTCATATCTGGTTGTCATCCATTGTTAACGGCGATGGGTTCATGTGCTAGTAACTTTCTTCCAGTTACAAAAGGTGCCCCGATTTCCACCTCGGATGCGTCTGCGATCACCATAGTGGCAGACGGGGCTAGAGTAGACTCACCACGTTTGATTAAGCTGAGCGAAATCTCTCTCACACTCATCGGTTTATCGCCACTCATGTAATGACTGAGCGGAAAACAATGACTATGCTGCTGTTACAAAATTGGGGATGAATAGGGAGTAGTGCTGCAGCCCTCTAATAATGGAAAGTAGGTTTGCCTGACTCCTCCCTGGAGGCACAGAAGATAACGACATCATCTTGGTAAAACGATACTACATCCAACCTTTGGACTAGCTCGTCTATGGTCACTTGGAATAAACCAGATGATACATGAAGGCCAAAGGGAAGAAAGTTGAACTAAAATAAGCCCAAAGGAGTAGCGATTATAATTAACGGCTTGAATTGTGGCCATTTCATGAAATCCTCGGGCTTCATTGTCCTCGGTGCATATCTGCGCAGACGACGTATGAGGGTCAGGCGGTAGTTAACAGAAATACGAGATGTCCGTCCATAACCTTCAGACCAACACAATCGGAGTGCCCACAGTGACAAAATGACACGGGAAATGATGAAATCCGTCTCCATTTTGTTCAGCGCCTTCAAGACATCTTCATGCTGGCCATACGGACACACTCGTTGCCTTAGAAAAAGTGAATCATTATCGATTCCCATTATTGCCAGATCTATTGCAATGTTTTTTTTTATTACTGCAACACAGCGAGATCAAACTATGAAATGTCGACTGGTCTCAGGCGGCACCTGATGTCGCCTGAAGTGAAATAGAATGGTCCAACGCAGACAAGCCGTTCAATTCTAAGAAAGGATATAGGATAGATAGAGAGTCCATGAAACGGACAAAAATGCATTGTTGCCACGATCGCAGTGGACTAATGACTTAACCATGCAGCGTGATCGGTGGCGCCATGGATGCACAAAAGTAAGCTTGATAGGAACACTGGGCTGGTCCACGTTAAGAACTTTATTGGGAATAATTGTTTCACAACTTCTTACATCAAAAATGAATCCGTCTCAAATCACTTGGGGATTAAAATTTAGGTAGACAGGTACGGTGTCTCCTTGACTGACATCTCATCTTGCAACCTCGTCATTCGTACGTAGTACATTAAACCTGGACTAAAGGTACACCCCCCGAATATGACCAGCCTTTCCACATGTAGAGTATTTTGAAGTCGATATGCGGAAAGCAAATGGAATTCACCTCACCGAAAGCGTTTATTCTCCAGCATGATTTCTCGTTTCGGTATTTTCTTAGCCGGTAGCTTCTGATTCCGCCAATGTGGCTTACGTTTCACGGGGGACTCTTCTGGAAATGAGCAACAGAATCTTCGGCTGTGGCGTTGGAGATATCACCAGATTGTTCACGAATAGCTCGAGCTTCAGTAAATGGTAAATCTTGCCCCTCTGAATTTCTCAATTGTTTAAACCGACAATCAATCGGCTGGGTAACTGCATGACTAGTTAGGATAAATTCACAAAAATTCCAACTGCGGTCGTGGACCAAGGATTGGAATTTCATGCTTTCCGTTGCTTTGGAACCCACTGGATCTACGTGAGTGAATAATAACGTCTTCAATTCGTTGAATGACACCGATGCCATAGATGAGGAGAACGTCAAGTTTTTCTGCAGGCAGTGCAAAAGACGACCATAGGAGGCGAAAATAATCTTCGTTTCGTTCTCTTTCACATATATCTGGATACTGCACAACCGTTCGCACCGTCCAAACCAATATTATTTCTCGGTTGCATCAACATGCAGGTTCAACTGTTCGGTGATAGGCAGCTCCATAACATGGCGCCAATTGTAGTATATGGAAAGTGATTTAGTATGCGAAATTCGAGCGGTCACAATAACGAACAGATACGAATTACCATTAGATGGCTCCGACGCAAACTAAGACAACGAGAAGGCCACAACAGAAACGTCTGATGTGTATTTATAGTTCCTGGGTTTATATACAAATTTTGAGTTGTTCCGAATGTTTGAATACATTCCGTCCAATCGCCTTGGAGGCATTTTTGGGTTTCACGACCGCTTCTCGTCACGGTTGTCAATGGCCAGTTGCAGATGCGAGCTTGCGCGATGTTCTGTTGCACCACAGAATAACAAAGTAAATCAACTGGTAACCATTTAGGTATGTAGCAATCAGGTCTTTATGTGTAGCAACCGTTGTTCTGTCTTGGTTTACACCTATACCACCTCCTTTTATCACTCAAATTCATCGCTACCACTGGACGGCAATTTCTGTCAAGATTAATCCACTGCATTATTCACAACATGCAGTCTTGTAATTGTCCTGTTTTACATTGGCTGGCAAATGAGGTGAACAAAAATGCTTATATCTGTTAGTGCACGTCTTCTTTCCGTCCGCAGAAAACCGTAAACCAACGGCATTAGAATCCGTTAGACGATATATCCGAGGAGTGTACGCCAAAATTCTTCCGGTATCTCCTGTGGTAACTTGCATGATTACTTCACAAGCTCAGTACTTGAGCTATGTGCATTTCCTTCGACACAAAGGTGACTCCAGGATATTGCTGGCATTTTGCTGTGCCTAATTGTTTAAGTTCATGGTAAAGGTAAGTCTACAGAAAGGTCGCACTTGTATGGATATATTGATTTATTGTAGGACTAGCCTTGTCCGTGAGAATAATAAGGAGCGATCTTTGTAATCGGTCAAAAATCGCTTTTTTCTTCAAAAATTCCCCAGTTTTGATTTCGTAGTTTATTAGAATTATGATTCCATTTGTAATTCGGCTGTACATGATTTACAACATTGATCTCGGCAATTTTTCTATTGATATGGCATTATTACAGAGAATTACCTAATCTGGCTCGACAGGTAACCCTACGAACATTGCTACCTAAGGACTGGATGATCAGCCGTTCCCATTTACATCACGCCACGTGCTATCCAATGATTTTAGTTCCCGGCACTCCTAATGCTCAAACAGTGTCATGCTGTCATGTCGTTCTCGAATCATGGACATCCTGATACGGTAGAGCACTCAGTTGCTTTAAACGGCTTCGTTGATAGTCAAGCGACCGACATGCCAGCACAACATTTACTGTGCGTCCATGCATATCTGCACCCACACATGAATACAGCATCCATCCAACTTTACCTCTATAGACTGCTTTAGGACCACTCATGTTGTGAGCCACTTGTACTGGTCGTTCCAAGAGTGACCAGCCTGCCACGGAAATGATCACATGGATTAGGCACACCCTTTGACTGAGGCAATAAAACATGTGGTCCTGTAAGCAAATAAGCCTCAAATGAGCTGAGAAAGCAAACCTGTCTCTTTATGCCCGCTTGCAGCCCAGCTGTTTGCTGATTAGCTGAACAGGATGTTTGGATAAAGGGTTAATCAACTGGTGGAGCACCTGGGTTACTGTCTGCTCAAGCAAAGAATATCGACCGGCAGCCACCCAACTGAGACAGAAAATCAGCATCACTGCCGGATTCTTCGCCGTCACCGTAACAGGTTTGACGTAAGAATGCAGCCTCGCCGAATGGTTTTCCAAGGCCTGATTTGCCAGTTCAAGGTCAGTCCAAGAACACAAAGATGCAAATCAAACAGATCACAAACGTGAAATTGCATGCGCCTACCGATGCCAGAAAAAAATCCACATTCCGGTTTACCAGCCGATAGAAAATCCATTTGTACAGGTTTAAGTATTTCATTTAGAGATACAAGCTCGATGCATGATGCATATATATATATATATATATATATATATATATATATATCATAGTTACTAATATATTTAATAGATGACAGGAAGTAGTATCTGGTTGCGTAAACAAAATCTGCCCGGAAGCACACGACCGATTTCGCGGTTATTGCCCTCTTGTCCAAACATCCACATACTTGTACACTCCGAATTGATTGATATTTCTCACCAGAATCGAATCTGTAGAATATATATATGCCAGCTCGACATTTAGATTTCGCCGAATAAGATTGCGATTAGTATAGTTCCCAGATAACGATTCTAATTGGTAGAAGATCTAGTCGGTGCCCATCCCTAACGCTTGCTGTGTAGAAAAAATGAGGCAAAAATATAATCACAATTCCTGGGCACTAGGATTTGTCATACACGTTGCAATTTCGGGTACTGACGCGTCTGATCCACAGCCATTTTTTTATCCATTAACATGTTTTAACCTGACTAGTCAGTTTTCCACGGCCACGGATACAGAATTAAGAAAACAAGCGCGTGCATCCATTCAAGTTGCTTGAACCTTTTTGAGCAAATTTCCGCGAAAATATTTCAGCAACTATCGAGGAGAACGCACAGACCACTCAGAGCAAAAAGCACAACGATGATGACCAGCATGCAAAATTTACCTCCACATGTGAGAAATCGGATTGGAGATGTAACTACAGTAATAATACTCAGTATCATAAGGATAAAGTCTGAAGAAACAATCGTTTTTTGTCATCCCCGGTAGAACCGACAAAAATTTTGAATCCATAATTCAACTCTGATCAAACTTATTTAGATTACGGTAAAAACTCGTA
The DNA here is from genome assembly GCA_008360955.1 of Fasciolopsis buskii. Taxonomy (NCBI): domain Eukaryota; kingdom Metazoa; phylum Platyhelminthes; class Trematoda; order Plagiorchiida; family Fasciolidae; genus Fasciolopsis; species Fasciolopsis buskii. The sequence continues at coordinate 102,233 of LUCM01011704.1, read as the reverse complement.
CGTACCCTACCACACGGTTGGATGAGGAGTGGGCACAGGTTGACTAAAGTACTGCCGAATCTCCTGGCTCATTCGCATAGCCTGGGTGAAAAAAGGTTTTAATGAGATGTTTCACTTCTTGGACTCACCGCTGAATCATTTGTGAAAAACGCAAGTGATCCGTAAGGTCCACAGTAATTATTGCCATTTATTTCCTGACGGTTCGGTTAACCAGCAATGCATTACCAGAAAGCAAAGTAAAAAATAAATATTGGTGAGATAATAGAACACAAATGCACGCTTTCCAGTGAATGAAAACTGTAGACAAATACTCCAGCTGAAAGATCCATTTCGCCAGTTGAAGAGTGATGGCGCAAGCTTTATGCAATTGATTTTATGCTGCTACCAGTTAACACGACTTTCACGGTGGGATTGGCATTAGACCACCTTAAAGTTGCATCATGCCTCGACTACAGAACAAAATAAGATAACCACGAAATTACCAACGTGAATAACAACTGCTTTGTTGGAAGGCACTTGACAGTCACACAATTCGTTATACCAATCAGTCTGTCAGAATGAGTCCTCTACAACCCCACGAGGTGTACAGCATGGCCTATCTCAAACCGAACGTTCAATCATGCTTCGAAGGTAAATCGGCAGAAGACTTATGAAACAGTTTCCGTTCCTCTAGTTTGAGGGCTGTTGCAAATCAGGGAACTCAGCGGGAAAACCGAGTGGAAGAATAACTGATCTAAGTAGATGAGTTTCAGCTAACCCATTCCCCGTTGCCATGCGGACAGTTTGTTGTTAGAATCAAATACAATAGTTAAAAATTCCAATCGTTTTTCTGCTTAAGATTTGAACTCCCCAGCGGTACTCATTCAAAAAACGTCTATAAAGGCTGCGAACATAATAAATTCACGCAGTATAATCAAGACTGCTCTGCCCACTGCATCGAACAGGATGGATAAAGATAAGTATGGTGCTCAGAGTTCCTGAGCTGAGTGCCTTCTGGGTGGAACTTTGGAAACAAAAGCTCCAGTCAGAGTTCCCAAAAAACTCCTGTTGCTTGTGGTGGGCAGCCCCGAATCACTGCTAACCCAAATACATGTAACGCTGTCTCTATGGAGGACCATGCTACTTTATATTCTTACCATATGAGGAGTGAATAAGGTGCTACAAAGAATTGCGACTCAGCAAGTCTATCCAGTGATCGCGTTAGCAAAAGAAGAGAAATAGTTTGTGAGCATTATTTAACCCCTAGAGTTCAGTTTACCGGATCGCCTTCAATGTCCGCACGCTCAATGACATAAGAGGAAACCTTTCCCGGTTAGAGCTCTTGGAACTCAAAGCAGATTTATGGGTCATCCCCGACAAATTCATACAAGAACCCACTTTTTTGTCACCCTTCGTGGGTCAGATGCAAACAGTTTCTATTGTTGCGCTCCGCACGTGTCAGGTGATTCGTTTTCGAAGACACCAAAAAAACCAGACTACGTTGGTGGAAAGGTAATAGTTGTAAAAATGACATGAACAGATATCAACCATGCTGCTTATAGATATCTCACAACTGTCATGAGAACAATTAAAATTTCACCTATTTTTAGTCTTAATGAAACACGTAAGATGTGGGTAAACATAGTAGCCACCGAATTCACGTGTCTATGGATGTACTTTAAAATCGAAAAAATAGGATAAAATGTCGAAAGTTGTGCATTGATTTTCAGGTGCAAAATTTATTTTCGACACGTCCGTTAGTCCACATAGAGATACAAGTCATTAGGAAGACAATAACCAACACTATTAATAAGACAACTTTAATGCTGCTGGAATAAACCATGATTGCCTGGATGTTTCTACTCCATATCAAGTGGATTGCACAAATGATGATATTTTAACTCAAAGCTAAGTCTATGTCCAGAAACGGGCAGTACTTGGAGCCACTTGAAAGTTTATCCGCGAACCTTTTCAAGGCTATTATACAAGGTCCAGAGTTATTGTTTCGCCCTCTACTAGCAACAGTGTATCATTATTTTTGTTATTAGGTACGAAGTTATTCACCTTTTTATAAAGTACTCCATAGTGAGCAGCTTGACTGATCAGAGTTTGTTCGGTCTACTTCAGATGACTTCCTAATTATTGTAGAATATCCTTTGCCATCGAGGTGTTTCAGTAATTTCAGATTTCGTTTAAACTGTTTACAGTTGAGCGAAATACCGACAAGATTATTCGTGTCACTCGGCATACAGCTGGAGTGAAGCGGTAATCTGCGATTCATTTTCATACAGGGCACCTTGTATCCACCGTCCTCTGAGGCATTCGAAGTGTGACGATATTTGGCATGCTCTATCGATCAGAATAAGTCGGACACAGGACTGGTAATCACGTCGAAAATCTCGTAAAATCAGGACTACTCTCTGCGCTTTCAGACTGTCAGCCTCTTTCGTTTTTTTGCCCTTACAGCGGGCGTTGTTATTTATTAGTTGACAAGTTCAATTGCTATGGTCTCAGCCGTCTTCCCAGGTTAACATGTGATGCTACCATAAGCAGAATGACCTTACATTCTCAGTTCTATAATGCACTAGCATCACATCGTTTGTTAGTGCAAAGTTTCGATCATCATGAGTAATCTTCAGCGAGCCATCGATCAAACTTTTGTCTTTAGACTTACATTTGTTTCCCGTGTCTTGCATAACAGCGAAGACAAATTTTTCATACTGTCCCTGAATAAGTATGGGTGTTTTTAAACCTCAGATAAAAATTTCCATAGCATGAACGGAACTTGGCACATTTGGTTCAAACCGTATTTTCCGCACTGCATAGGTAACACTTTCAAATTCTCTGAACAAAATGTGGCCTGACCCCAGGTGGCTTAATTTCATGCATCGCCGTGGCCCATCTGGATCAATCTCCGAGGGAAATGCTATTTCTAGGATGTGCTGAACAAGTTTCCCGAGAACTCATCAGACTTTCTCAGACTCAATGTGGATCATCCTGTTGACATTCATAAGTCACAATGAAGATTCACAAGATGCTTGGTTTTATATCAGGACCAAACGATGTAAGCAGTGTATCGAAAAATCGATGAGCCATGCATTGGTTTTAATAGTGGATGATATAATGTTAATAACACAGCGTTGTTGGTAGATTTAGTTTGCCAACGTTTCGACTACCATGGGTAGTCTTTCTCAAGGCAAGTGTGACTGTAAAACTATCTCAATAACGCAAAACTGCGCCCAATTCAAGATATACTCCAATTCACTTTACAGACCCTATCACGTAACCGTTGATAGACAATATACATAAATCATGCGGATTTTTGGCAGCCCGCCGTACTGACCATTTGGAGTACGTAATAGAACTCACGAAATCCAACTGCTCACATTTTGTAACGGTGCGTACCCGTTGGTTGTTAACGTGCAAAAAGCGGTAGTTTTTGCAAACTTACTAGATAGGTATTAGAGAAGACTGACTTAAAGCACCTGAGTTAGGTGTAAACGAGGTCGTAAATATACAAATTATTGCTCTTCCTTTTGGGGTCTAGTTCCTTGTTCATTGTGCACAAAATCTGTGTGTATATTCGTTATGAATGTTTCGCCACTTGTGCACAGGCATTCAGTCATCTACGCTTCGCCCAACGTAACGAATACAGACCGTGTACAGTCGTTTTCCTCGGAAAGACTTTATGCTGTGCTTCTAGCGCAATTTACCCTAGTTTGCTTATTTCTGTAAATGAGTCGCTCACTAGCACTCTGACATGGTTCCCCGTGAAATCTATCACACCGAATGTTAAGCATTCGTAAAATCCTCAACTTTGTTTTGATCTATATTTATGAAGGATATTTTGGGCGTGAATTCTTTATTCATGAGCACTACCATTATTTTACACCGACTTAAAAATAAAATGGAGAGTGAATTAAGGCTAGTATCAGGTCCGGAAACCATGTAGTCGGCAGACATGATTCTTCTAAAATTAAATAGTTCCATTCCCGAGTTTTGGATAAAAAGGAAAAGTGATTATTCATTCTGAAGTCTTTAAAACCTTATTTTCTGGAAACCATACACACTGACCCTGACTGTTTATTAATCGAGTCCACTAAAAAGTGCACCTTTTCAAACGTCAGTTGTTAAGGCTATTCCCGTTGAAAGCCAATAAAATGAACTTAGTGCATGGTCAGTTTATTCGGTCGTTCCAGAAATAGCAATATAAAGTTCACAGAGAGCAGTCGCTGATTTCACTCGCAACACCCTTTCAAAAGTCTCCACTAAAACGAGTGATGTTGTGTGGAGCTAACCAACGGATAAGTTGTTTCATTTCAGGATAGGAACCAAACAAATTTAGCGGCGGAATCATATATGTTCAAAATTGCAAAATTAAAGTATCGAGAAATTTTATTGAAATTAAGGAAAGTAAGAACGACTGTTGAATGTGTTTTCCGGAGTCTCGCACTGATTAGTCCTGCATTTGTTTTCTTTCGAACAAAGTCCGGCTTCGGAACAATGACACGTCGAAATCCAGTTTCTCCCGGATCCTTCAAGGACCGGACTAGTTTTCCTCGTTTGTTCACATTGTAATGACGACTGAATTTCGGCGAATTCCAGAATAGACTTGCTGTCTATATGCACATGCTGTTCCATAAGAGATTTCACTATAAGAAAAAAGCACCAAGTTTGAGGGAAAATAATAGTTAACCAGGAAACTGCTGGATGTGCATTAGTCAAGAGACTGGTCCAACCATCTCAGAAAATTTCAGTTTGCTGCTTGAGTACAGAATTATTGTTCAAGCTGGTCAACGGAATAGACTAAGATTAAATTTTACATTCAAAAGTGGTTACTTTTTAAGCTCCACGAAGCTGCGTGATGATTTAGTCGGAAACTAGTGCTTTCATCCATAACCATTAGACCACACATCGGGTGAATCTGTTAGTTTCTAGCTTCACTCATAAACGACTTGACCATCCAACACCGTCAAAAAGCAGAAGGAGCACCACAAAAGCTGTCTCATACCCCACAATTTTGCTACTATAAAAAAATTAAATATGCAAGGGGAACAGGGAGTCGACCAACACAGACAAAAACGATAAGAATGCTTCAATGGCAGACGCACGAAACAAAGTCTAAATCCGGGTGGATTCAAATACTCTTAACCGCCAGTATTCACAATTCCCTGCCGTATCGTCCAGTATCTCCAGCAAGCCAGTTAGAAAAGCATTTTCTCATTCCACTTTGACACGCTATCTGCTGACCTCTACAAGGATTATTACACTCCGTCAAAGGGACGCAAAATAGGGTACGGCATGATAAATGAGTGTTCGCCATATGCAACGCGTGACCCAACCAGCATAGCCAACTATGAGTTTTGCACTGAGATAAGGTGTTCGCAAAAAGCTTACCTCTGATGCTAGAATCATCACCTGCACAATAATCACTCAATCATTCCATCTAATCCTAGCCATAGTACGTACACACTGGTAATCGAAAACCTCCAGCCGACGAACATCTCTCATACGTACACTCCATTTCTCGCAATCGTACAACGAAACTGAGCACACTGCAGCACAGTACGCACGACCCTTCACCTTTAGTGAAATGTCAGGCCGATGTCACAATTGCTTCGGTCCAGCGTAAGCTGCTCGAGCCTTGGGTATACGCGTGTTTACCTTCATTGCCGAGCTACCATTGTTCGACACGCAGCTACCAAGGTAAGTCAAACGGTGCCCATTTGTTAGTTCCTCCGAATCCATTATCAATTCCGGACTATTGTAACAGCACTTTACACTTTGAAGGTGTAAAGGTAAAGTGCACCAAGTTACAGACCTTGAGAGTCTGTCTAATGCACGCTGTGCATGATCTGCGGATTCGAACAGGCACATTACATCATATGCGCAATCTAGATCACGCAGTTCATCTCCATTTCTCTGTTCGACTCCTGCATCCTGGAGACTTCCCGAAATATCTTCTACCAATTCGTCCATGACAAGGATGAACGGGAATGAAGAGAGTGAAAACCCCCGTCGAACTCGGCCAGTCGTATCGAACGAATTTCTTAGTTCACCGTGTACCTTCAGACGACCACAGGTATGCGAATACAATGCACGGAACAGGTTCACGAACTTCGCTGGCACACCACTCTGGTGGAAAGCACTGAATAACGCTGTCCGATCGATTGAGTAGAACGCCCATTTCAAGTCGAGAAAGATTACGACAGTAGAGTCTGTGTATGTGACGCGTTTCCAACAACTGGCGAAAAGTGTATATCGATGCAACGTCAACCTGAACGAAATGCAGCCTGGTGTTCCCGTACGTTACTCTAGCAAATTGGTGTCAAGCCGTGCAGCATTAACGACGGCAAGACCTTAGTACCAATCGAGATTAAACTGATGCCACCGTGATTGGTATAGTCATTCCGTGTGCTCGTCTTGAAGATGGGCACACAATCAGTGACTCACTGCATGATAGCGGAATACGCTCCCGGTTTCAAATGTCATGAGATAAGGAAATAACCGTTTACATGAAGACTTCGCCACCCAGTTTGAAGAGGACTTGCGGAAGTTCATCGGGACCAACAGATTTCCCGTCTTCTGAAATCGAATATTTGAGTGACCCTACTTCCACTTCCGTTAAGGATCACACAAAACCTCCGGACGATTAGCAGCTGCTGACGTCGCACTTCCTGCATTAGCGTGCGACCAGCTGAAGTAATCCTAGGAGTATTCAGCCCAGCGGTCGAGTCTTTGTTGTCTACCATAAATGAGCTCCTCAGTCCTGTCCCACACAATTTCACTAACCGACGTTTGCCGACCGCCGGCGTCACGGTCAACCCTTAATAGATTTTAGCTGTTATCTGAAGCGGTTGCTAATTCCGTTTCTTACGCTAGCTCAACCCACCAGTTTTCAAGGTCATAAGTGAGGCTCACCGTCAACTAACGCTGCTCAACTCCTTGCAGTCAGCGAACTGGCGTTTTTGCTCCATTAGGCCCAACGACCCTTGCGAGATCCGGTGTCTTTAATGGACCTCGAGCGAAACCTGCTCCAAATGCATCGCCTGCTTGATTTGAAAACAGTTCTGTTCCACATTACTGCATATCCAGGTTTAACGGTTATCTGACAGTTTCTGTTCACAGCTGTTGGGAACATCCTAATCAGATAGATGATCGTTGATCAATGGGATTTGCAGTCTGCCCCGATGCCCACTGAGCCGCAGCACTAATCGTATTAAGACCAACGCAAGGTCTGAATCGGCGCATGTGATCCAGTCACATCTCCAGATCTGGGCAGAACCGCACCAACGGTGGCTTACTGTAATGATTGATCTGACTCAAACTACCTTTCGAGTTAGAGCGCAAAGTGGCTGGGCGATGCGAACTGTGTCGACATTTTGTGCTGGGCAGGGATAGTTGGTTGCTCTCACGAAGGGAAGAAGCGTTTTCTCATTATTTGTTCACGTATCAGATAAGGAGCGGAGCGGTCCTAATCAAGCTTCTAAATCGCGCATTAAAATCACCTGCCACCACTATAATGACAGCACCATTGCTCTTCCGAAAAAGGGTGACGAATTTGTCATAAAACTGGTCTTTCTGTATAGCAAGGCCCCAGTCAGTTGGAGCGTATGTCGACATGACAAATGAGCTGGGCGTAACATAACTATCCTCTAGAAAGCTGACCGGTCCCTGCAGACTCATAGCGCGCAAGCGACTGTTAACCGGGATCTAGTCTAAAGGGACCGCTGCAGCCTTTTCACTCAAGACTATTCGTACACCGCATCGACCCACAGTTCGACCTTCTTCGTCTCCTGAACCGTAAAGGAAATACCTTGACGAGACATTTGTCATTTTACCTGTGTAGGAATTATGTGTAGGCAGAAAGGGCATAGAGGTTTGGTTGGGACAGAAGAGGCAGGTAGAATAAAAGATAGGAAACTGTGAGCAGTATCATACCACTACCGACCCGATGCGATGCAATGGGGGGCGCGATCTCGATTATCCTGGGGCATGGTGCTCTGGTACTGCTACGGAGTTCTAGTGCTACGCAGGGGAGTGACTACGCACCACAATAAAAAAACTTTGACTGAAACAAAGACCTGAAAGGATGGCAGCTGAGTGTGGTTGATTGAAAGACAGTTTACCTGGAATAATTATTTTTCCACCGATCTTTCCGAATGAGCTTCCAGGTCAGATCAACCCCTGACCGGGTCCAGAAGACTAATATGTCAGGCTTCTAGCGGTCGACATTCCAGTCAAAACGAGACATCCTATATTGTTCGTTGGGTCATGTAGTTTTGCTCTCCGTTACACCACGGTAACCTGTAAATATTTCTGTCAACTTCTACCTGTGAATTCCAGCCTCCAAATTGAAATTGAGCGTCAATGTTCTGACGCTACTTGACTACAGTTTCACACGGTTCTTTTCACTCGAAACTCAGGGATGTTACAAAATGCAAGCTTATTCTTTTAGACGAGAAATACGCTTGCTCCAGTTTTTCATGGACTATATGCACCTGGCTATCATGACTGTGAGTTGTTCTTTATTGTTTACGGAAAATCCGCTTTCTTGGCAGCAGCTCGTTCTAAGCTATCTGGACCCAACAATTTTAGCACAATGCAGGAGTATGGATGCACCCAGTTAACGTTAGAGTAAATTGACGTTCACCGTTGGCATCCTTCTATGAGTGTTTTACAATTTTGCCTTCGCACATTAGTTCGTAGAGTGATAATTCTGTTACCATCGGATGTTGATGAAATAAAAGTTCATTCAACCTAAGGTGAATACACTTCTTCTAACCCTGAATGCAACAAAGTTAGGATTGTGCATCATCAAAAAGGTTAGAACAAAAGCATTAGATTAGTTTTTACTCGAGCTGCAAGTAGTAGGGTGAAAGCCAATCCCGAACAGCACAATTAGCATCGCGGGACTTACCTTATACAGATTTAAACATGTAATTTTAAAAGCATTCACAAACTACGACTCCTTGAAGGTACTCCTCCATTCCAGTTTTAAAGATTGGTATCTGGAACTACGAATTTGTTAAACAGATGTTTGTGCTGTCATTGTCGTTGGACAGTTTTCAGGTGAGCAAGTTACTACCGTTCTTTTGTGCAGTGCTTTGGTTTTCTCCATTCAGCATCAGCTCAATCTGGCAGCGATCATACCTGTGGCATGTGACTTAAATATTTCACTTCGTTTTCTGGATTAAAATGTTCTAATAACCTTTAGGGGCATCCATTACCGCAATTAAATTTGCAAGATCACCTCTGATGAACGCAAACGTCACTGTCTACCGCCAATTTCTTTTCCGCGATCCACTTACGCCCTACAAAGATCACGTGATTTTTCAGTAATCACTAGTACGTGGTTATGTGAATTGCTTGAGAAACTTTAAATTAAATGTTAATTGATTTGTACATCTGGATTAACTATAAATTTTTCAACCCTACCAAACCAGCCTTCATATGATTGCAACTTATTTTTCGATTCATGATGAACAACATATTTTTTAAAATTGTAATCCTCTATGTTAATTATTCACTCGCCTTATCGATTCCCTGTCGACCAACTACTAGTTCGACCTACTAGTTCGTTTCGTTGCTTCTAGCCGCGTTTAAAAGCTTTCAAGGATCTTTTCGTTCGGGTCATTTTAACATCATCATCATCGTCGTTCAGCGTTAAACACCAAGGCAAGCCTCATTGATTGCTGCCGTTCCCCAGAGTTACACGTTTATATAAAAATCAGCAATATCCAACGGGAACAGGAAGTGGACCTACACAGGTGGGAAAAGACAAGACGCTGCTGCAGCCAACACACGGAATACAGTCTAACTGAGCAAATGCACGTGTTTTCAATCATTCTGATTCGATAGAAAATGACAACACGAGCGCCACTGTTCACGGTTTAGGGTTCACTGCCATATCCTTCAGTGTCTCGAGCCAGCAAGTCGACAAGTCTTTCGTACCCCAACCACGAAGGCGTGAGACACCTACTTTACCTAACTTCGCTGTACATTTTCTCATCCCACGTTGCCACGTCATCTGTTGACCTCCACATGGCTTCTTCCATTCCTTAGAAGGAACACAAAATAAGGCACGATATGGTAGACGAGTGTTCGTCATACGCAACACGTGACCCAACCAGCGTAGTCTACTAAGATTCATACGCTGAAACAAGCTGTTCTCAGAAGTTGCACCCAATGCCAGATTCGTAACCTCAATATTACTCACCCGGTCATTCCATCAAATCCTAGCCATACTGTGTAAACATCGGTTGTCGAAAACCTCCAACCGCGCAGCACACCCCCTCCTTAGCAAAAGCACAACCAATAGAATTTCAACGTTGGAACACGGCTCTGTAATTTATGAACATTAGCAAATAAATGTTACCGGACGTGCAACTCAAAATTTCCAAACTTACCAGAAGAAATTGCAGTGCCAGTCACGTCAAGGTAGTCTCCTCAATCCCAAAAAATGAATATATATTGCTCTGAGGGCCTTTAATATTTCCCAGCTTTCACGCCTATACTCTGAAACTCATATTTCTACCATCACGCTGCTTATGTGCACATCTGTCTTAAGTTAAATCACTTTGTTTGGTAAAACACTTTTCTTCAGTGATGCTTCTGTGATCTTGTCATTTTGACTAGTGGCTGGAAAATTCCCCTGCATTTTGGAGGGAATTTCATTCATGAAATGTGGAAACTTTGTGCTATTGTATAGCTTTTCCATCAGGATTCACTATCCTCAGTCATCCACGTGTGAACCGCTTGCTCAAAAAATGCTATTGTCTGTTCGGTGATCTCTTATATTTCCACGCTCGCATTTCTAGACCTTTCGCCTTCGCTTTTCTACTCTCTGCAGGTGACATACACGTGAACGCATTACTGAAGTTCGGAAAAAAATTCTTTAAAGCATCTCAAAGGAATATTTTGTAGTTGAATTTTCTCGTTGATGAACGTTCTTTCAGCACCATCACCATCAAAATCGTTCAGCATTAAACAGCAGGGCAAGCTTCGCTGACCACTGCCTTTCCCCAGCGTTACACGTTTATATAAAAAGAGTGAATATCAAAGGGGAACAGGGAGTGGACCTACAAAGGTGGGAAAAGAGAAGACGCTGCTGCAACCAACACACGGAACATAGTCTAACTGCACAAACGTAGCTGGTTTCAATCATTCTGATTCGACACCAAATGGCAACACGATTGCCACTGCTCAGAGTTCACTGTCATATCCTTAAGTGCATCAAGCCGACTAGTTCACGAGACTTTCGGACCTCAACCACGAAGGCGTGAGACATCTACTTTACCTAAGATCGCTGTACATTTTCTCATCCGACGTTGCCACGTCGTCTGTTGTCCTCCAGACTGCTTCTTCATTATCTTGGGAGGAACACAGAATAGGATAGGGCATCGTAAACCAGTGTTTGCCATACGCAACACGTGACCCAACTAACGTAGTCTACTACAATGACAACTGCGGTATTGTAAGTTAGCCGTAACATGCACTTCGATAATTCGTTTTAAACCGCTCATAGACTTCCTATTTGGACTGCAAGCATCTGGTCGTTTGCCGCAAATGCGCTTGACTTTATGCTCCGTGGAGCCACATCCAGGCAATAATTTGGCTGCCAATATTTCCATACAACTGTAAATATAGAATAGAACTTGGTTTCCATCCAATAGGTGTTTGGGTAAAACTACGTAGATGTCACCGGATATAACTAATAGCCAGCATGCTGAAGATGTCGGAAGTAACCGAAATTTGCATGCAGCACCTGGAATCCTTGTTGTTAGTCATCCATCGCAGTTCTAACGGCTAATAACAGCTAATAACCCTTGTACTTCGTCTTCGTTAGGTACAAGGGGGGGATCTGGCAGCCTATGGTTCAGACAAAAATGATCTGGTTATCGTCGTGGACAGGAGAAAGACCACGTCACATGCTTCGGATGAGTGTTGCTGATATTTACAAAAGTTGGGTTAATTAGTATTAGAAAATTCTGTGGTTTCATGAAATTACTCATGTGATATCAGCGCTCAGCTGAACAATAAGAAACCGTGAAGACATCGCAAGGCTGTTTCCTTCTTGTTAGGAATCGTCAGCATTGCATATACACTGCGCCCGAAACGGACGGCGATTGCCTTGTGCGAATGATGCGTGACCCTACAAATCAGCAATGGATTGTTGCAATACCATCACACGATGAATTTCAACAAACCGTTGAAACCCTGCTCGGCAGCGCTAGTGCTAAGGCGTTCGACTTGCAGTCGTTCACCCCGAGTTTGTATGTAAATTTGGACGAAGTTGATATGCACTGCTGAAGAATCCTAAGAACAGCGATACCATAGTTTCATATTGGTCAAGTGAGTGTCGACATGATACGATGAATATTTCTGGGAAAGTTGTATTATAAGGTGAATATTAGTTGCCTAAATAGTAACAATTCAACCTTTGCTATTGGGGAATTTGCTTTTTCTCTTTACTTTAAAGCTACTATCTCCTGCGAGAGGATACGTCAGCTTCTTGGATGTCTCTGGCTATAGTCGCCCATGCGATGTGCTCTGCTGCGAGCTCTTCACACTGTAAAATTCAGCTTTTGCACAAGCTGCCCAATCCAAAGCCCGACTGAATAGTTAGTCATTCTATGCCCGCATTAATTGTCCTAACTCACGTCTTTAATTGATCGCCACGGCGACATTTCCAGCCTGAGCCGGGAGAAATTAATAAGCACCTTTTCGACAATTCCGTCTCCGATAGGCAGATATGCGCGACCGAAACAATGAAGGCGATGTTTCTGAAAAAAAGCGGAGAAAGCCATTCGACATCCATGCAGCGTCGTCTAAGATGTAGTCATGCCACTTGATTTTTGCTATCCAGCGGAAGCAGCAAGGATCTTAACTTTCCAACCGAGTTGTACTGTCTAACTTTAGTGGTCAGGTTTCGCAAGAGTAGGCAAAGACTGGGTGGATAGCTACACGATAAACGCTTTGAAAGAAGCCTTACTTATTTGCGAGGCTGCATCAGCTTGCGAATTGTTAGGAAAACTTCTCTGGCGAAGTCTACGCGGAGTTTAACCTCTTCTCCGGCTTGGCCTTTCGGTTTGACAGTAGAACCAGGGTAAGTGAATTGAACCGCTTGCTCCAAAAAAATGTCACCAGTGATTTGGTTCCAAGATGACGACTCGTGTATAGTTGTGGAGAATTGATTTTCATGTGCTTACCTCCAAACCAACAGTCATGGTTTCGCATACATTTTGGTCTAGGGCCGGCTGCATAGTCGCAGGACCATCTTCCAGAAGAACAATATCCTCGGCAAATTAGAGGCCAGTGACCCAGCAACCGTAGATTCAGGTGCTGTAGATTCTTCGCTGTGGATGCGGACGAGCGTTTGTGTTGACGTGCAGCAGCTTTACTTACTTTTCCGGCATCCTGTCTCTTCAGAATATATGCCAGAGTGATTGTCTGTCAACGGATTCAAATGATGCAAGAAAGTGAGCGAAGCACGCTCTGATGGGTTGTTAGAACTTGCACCGCTGTTATAGAGTTCGTCATAGCACAAAGGCTGCGAAGAGGTTAGCTGTTATATCGATGAGACTGATACCTCTGTAGTTTGCACATACAGTCTCATCGCTCTTCTTTGGCATAAAGAGCAGTATAAAGGTTCCCTAGTTCTTGAGGAAAGTTTTGGGGTCCCAGATCAGACGAAACGGCATCTTGGTGGACACAGCAGAGTTGGCATATAAGATTTGAAGATCTTCAGTTAGAATGCACTCCTTATCGGGTGGATACCCTTTTATTACTGTCTGAATGATTGACGTGATTTCCAGTCAGTGGGGAGGCTGAAGATTAATTTCGGGTTGGTCCGCGTCATCTGGTGATGTTCCACAAACAAACTCAGGAAAGAGAAATTGATCAGCTGACTGTATTGTCCGACCCACTTTTGGAGTTTTTGTCCGCCTGCTGACATAAGAAGGCAAATATCGTCACAAATCATGGAGTGTGAAGGTTGCACCTATACCAAATGAAAGAGAGTGGGCCTGAAAAGCTTCCCGAAATCTCCAGCAGCAGCCGCGGTTCACATGACGCTTTTAATTTCATACGAATTTCTCTCTCGGTCGCTCTTCGCTGAGCATGAAGCTTCTCGGAAGAGACTGTGGCAATCCGACGAGTTGAGCTGTCTCGCTTTTCTAGCCTTAGCAAACTGATCAAGAGTTTTCGCTGATATCCAACCTTCTCTGTTCCCTTTGGCTCTGCTTATCTGTTCAAGGGATGCACCGGTGATGGATACTTTTAGCCCTATCCACAGCCCATCTAGGCCACCATATTCGTCAATCTTGGACAGTATAGATGTGATAGCGTTGGGCAGGGTCCTGACGTTATCTTGGATTGCTAACTCGGATACACTGATGATGCGGCGCGGTTGGATTTTCTGTCGAACTGAAAGATAAGGCTTGGGGCGATCTCGTGCTTGTGTTGTCAGTGCCATGGGGTTCACTGTTATGTCAACAGGGTATGTCCGACAGTCCTTGAGTGACGATGACCGACAAGAAAGCATCAAGAGGTAGTCGTTGGGTACGACGTCAGCAGATACCTCTTGCATATTGAAAGCGAATATGGGTGACGACCACTTGAATTAGATCATTGAGCGATACTAAGCGGTGGCCATTTTCGCATCTTACACCGAGGCCGAATGTCGCCAGCATTTGATGAGTGTATTTATCCGCTGGTTTGGTGCAGGTATTCCAATCTCCTGAAATTAGAGGACTATCAAGACATGGGATACGGCTATCTAAACCCGGAAGTTCGTTTTTTAGAAGACATCTTTGGCGATTGGCTCAGCTTGTACAGTATGTGCGTAGACTGAAACGATGGTCACGTCGAAAGGGGTATCCCTGAATCTTTTCATTGCATATCTTGGAAAAGTTGGTTACCAAGAGATCAAGCCTGTATGAGCATGACTGTTCATTGCAGCTGCAAAATTGTGAAGTCCCGCTATGTTGCATATTATGAGCTGGGCCCCTCTATGTTACTTGAGTACATTGGCTTCTGGAGTTGAGAAAACACACTTTGCATAGACAGGCAATATCATTCACCTAGTAGTAGAACTTAAGCATGGAGATGCATTGGATACCTGTATTCAGAAGATTTTTCACGTCCCAATAGGCTACATGCATGAAGGACCATGCGTTTAGGCTGACATTCCCTGTTTGTGACTGGTTCACCCAGGTCAATGGGGAAGCATAGGGCGCTTCGTTCATCGGGAGCACCATGCCATGATGAGGACAAACTGTAAAGACAAAATCCATGAAGATACTTGGGAACAGTGTACGAGGTAATTTCCTCGGCTTTTTTTCGAGGTGGTACCTCTAGCCCTTGCCCAACCAAGTGCAATGGTCAAATGTTGGAAGCTGGCAACTGACTTAGCGGTTCATACATCTTTTGCTGATAATTTACCAATCCGAGACCCCCAGCGCGTCCGAGTTGACATTGGTTTGTGGTTACCAGTGGCTAACAAGGAGCTCTTTTGCCGTCCGAAGCTGTAGCTTCAACCCAGGCTTTCATGCCCGGTTGGTTGCACGAATTGCCTTGGTAACTCGGATCCAACAGATCTCATCCGCCTATTCCGAAGCTTTTGTCTTGCCTGCTGAACTAGGTCTCACCAAGGTTTTGGTCTTGGTTATTCTCAAACTGGTTTAGCTCGCCTGTCGAGCGGTTTGCCTGGGTATGGCCGCTGATGCATGCTTCAGCTACGTGGAGCCAGAAATGAGAGTTGGATGGCTGATAGAGATCAAAGTAATGGAATGGACCGCAAGGGTCATGACAGTCTGTCATACAGGAGGTGGTACTTCTTTCAGTTAGACATACAGCTCTCATTGGTAAGCTGCTGTATACTTAACCTCACAGTGCTCATCTTATAGTTACTGTAATTATATAAGCCATTTTATGATGCCCAGTTTTAAACCATTCTTATTTATCCTCTCGGTATATGATAATGTATCGGTATGTCGTTTTCTTCCGCATTCATTATCCTGAGTTAAGTATGTGGGCTAGTAATCCTCAACTCAAAGTTTAACTTAAGATAGGTCTACATTTAACCAGTTGTAGAAAACAAAATTTCTTTTTGATGTAATTCCTTCAGAAATTTGCATATGCTGATGAATAACGAAAAGAAAATATGTATCATAGTTTGAAGTTAATGATTCAGTGTCCATATAAGTATCGGTACCTGGGATACATGGTAAAACAAAGGAACCTGACAGAAGTGGTGAAAAGTAATTCGTGAAATCAATCCTCACAAAAACGAGAAAGGTGGTCGTGCAAAAACGAAAGTGCAAACAAGCATCCGAAACTATGGTAGTCCGGTTGTTGAAATCGGAGTTGCGCGAACAACTTAATCACTGCTACCGCTATGTTCACAATACGTGCGCTTCAATCCTGCGCATAAAAGTTCTGGTCTGTTTATTCCATCACTTTTTCGTTTTTCATACTTGTTCTTCGCTTTTTTATAACTAGACATTTCACACAATCTCAATTTACCCTAGTTTTATCAGGGTAATTTGATTTCAGCATGCATGGATGGTGACGGAATGTTGTTGGACGCATGTTCAGTCACTTCAAACTAGGATTACAAATTTTCCGTGTCATTTAACACCGAATATCTGACGCTCTGTATTGTTTAGAGTAGAAATCGTTTCTTTCTGTTACAGAGAGTTTTAATGGCTCGCTTGGCAGATCCCACGAATTCCAAGTGCATAAGGCATTCTGCCTTTTGCAAAACAGCGCTTTTCAAGACAAGTAACGGTTCAAATCCAGGTTATACTGACCAGTCCACAACATGGAGGAAGGGTATACATACCCCAAACCACGGAATGTACCGAGTCAGATTACGGGTTGATGTCTACGTAAACGCCCAACGTTAGGGATGAAAACCATAGCCTATATATTTTAATTACGCTGTTGCTGACGTCCTAGGACTCAAAACGTTTTTTGTTGCTCTAAACTTTGTCAAATTGTTGGTCTAATAACCTCATTTTTTCCAGTAATTGGATCTTGAGTGCTCGGAACTCCAGCCAGCGTATATTCACGGTAGGTTATTGGCATTAAAAGACGGACGTCATGCTGGGCTGATCTTAACGAAATAGTTTGGAATTAGATTTTTCAATGAGGGTGAACGTTTTGTCAAACATCCTGAATTACCAATTGTCCAAATAAATGTGTTCATTTCAACCACCGTCAATGTTCGCATTTCTTTCGAGCCAAAGGTTTATTCCCGACCGGCTGTTTCTCTTTTATGCCGCCAAAGGAAATCAAACTAATACTCCACAATTCGTCTGGAAAAACGTTATTTCCTCGGTCTTTTTTACATGTGGTCAGTGCTTCTTTCTTAATCACTGAACCTAGAAGTCAGCCTTTTTATAGATCGACCGATTTTGAGTTTGGTGTACACAGTCTGGGCTATGTATTTCATCAGCAACAGTCACATCTCTTCTTTACATGAACCAATGATCCAAAAGTGTTCCCTGAATAGTTTAAGGGGTTCCCCAAAACAATTTAACAGTCCCTGTTAAAATTGAAGGCTCTTAATATGACCAACTCGTCTTACAGCAGCTGCCAGAAAAGATTCCTGTGACAATACGTTCAGTCGGTGTGTGGGAAGAAAAGAAAAGAAAACAGCTGCACAGCGAACATGGAAAGAGCAGGTCATAAGCAGTGTATTCACGTAACGGCTCACTAGTGTTAAGTCACAAGAATGACGGGGCTCACGTAAAACCATTATCCACGTCAGGCTCACGGAGATTCCTTCATGCGCCCAGGTGCTTGCTCTGATTATCTGACCGCTTCACTATAAAAGTGAGGCACCATTTTCACAAGCGATGTCCGTACGTCAACGTGCACTCATTCCTCTTTCCCTCCGTGAGGTCTGTTACAGCTGCTACCATTCCTGAACTTAGCAATTTTAGTATGCTAACCAAATGATTATGCTCTATTGGTTCAACAGTCTGTGGACCAAAATTGGAAGAACATGTCGTCTAGTTGAACAGTTGATTGACTGCTGTTTGAACTACACATTTGAAGCACAAACCTCAGGTCATCCGATCAACCAGACTCGAATTATGCTCCGATTAAAGTACAGAAGTCGTGCACATCAACCGTATCATCCAGTGTCTGCCTCCGACTTGGAAGATTTGCTTCTTTCCGATGCCCAACCAGCCTTCGCTTGCCCCATTGAAATTACTAAGTTCAACTTGGTCAGATGCTTTTCTCACTGACAACTCACCTTCCTGTTTATAAAATACATTTTCCTTCTTTTAAATGATTTATTTCCTGCTGGTATGCACACCTTCGGGGCATCTCATTTGCGTAGGTATTCAGCAATTGCACGCTAAAATTTGTGTTAAGTAGTTCAACAATTTACTAGAGCACTTACAAAAATATTGTCGGCATCCTGGTATCTTTCACCGCGAACTACGGAAATATCTTTCTTCGTTATGCACTTAGTAGCGTTGTTAACATATTCCTTTATTCTCAAGCCCACGAATGTTTCTCTGTTTCCTTTGCCAGTGATGTATTTGGAGATCCTTGAGCATACAACATTGGACTATCAGCTTCTATAGGTAAGGGGCATGTCGTCGTCTGCTACTTTTCAGGCCTTCGTGGTTGGGGTCCGAAAGACCCGTCAGCTAGATGGCTGGAGACATTGAAAGATAAAATCCGTGAACAATGGCGATTGCGTTGGCATTTGGTATCGAATCAGAATGATTAAAAACACGTAGGTTTGTACAGTTAGACTTTGTTTCCTGTACAGACTATTGCAAGATCGTTATCTGCGCCCTTGCAAATTCATCCTTTTTGCAGTAACATAACTGGGATATAGATAGACGTCAGCCAGTGAGTTTTCTTTGCTGTTTAGTGTAGAGCAAGGATTATGATTTTTGAAGACGGTCACTGGCCACTCACCTTAAGGATGAGCATGAGATCGGATTTACTGAAAGCTGATAATAAATTAGGGCAATTAAACCGAACATGATTCTCTGTCTAATCAAGACACAATTTCGGACAAAAGTATAAACATCCTATAGTGGAATCATTCGTACGCTGTCTACTAGTCAAGTAAATGCGGTCGCGCCTTACGAAGAACTTGAACCAAGCCGAAAATTAAATGATTAAGAATATTCCAGAGTGAAGCAAAAGTCCAAAATAAAAAAGTCGAGACCAGTAAAAGTGGAAGACTTAGAGATCGAATGGTTGTCCGGACATTTTAAACACTAATGAATGATATCCGGACCAAACGACGTAAGGAGTGTATCGAAAAATCGATGCGCCATGTATTGGTTTTTATTGTGAATGATATAATGTTAATAACACAGCGTTGTTGGTAGATGTAATGCGCCAACGTTTCGACTACCGTGGGTAGTCTTTCTCAAGGCAAGTTTTACAATCAACTTGCCTTGAGAAAGACTACCCACGGTAGTCGAAACGTTGGCGCATTACATCTACCAACAACGCTGTGTTATTAACATTATATCATTCACTAATGAATGATGTTTTTAAAGGGTATCATTCAGCAATAGAAATCAATAAACTTATGAAAATACAAGTAAACATACAAACTTAGTTGAAATGTTTTTAGAAGGGACTGATTATATATATATATGATATATGATGTATATATATATATTTCGTTCCCGCAATGGTGTCTGGCACTCATGTTGCGTTTGGAGCAACAAGACTGTGCTTTAATAAAGTAACTTTATAATCTTTTGCCCAGAATTTGGCAAATTCTGTTATTTTCAAGTCGGTACTGATTGGATTTTGCGGTCGATCGTTTAACCGTTTTTCTTCATTCTTATCCGATCAAGGTGTTTCACGAGGGCTCTACATGAAATTGAAGATGACGATTTCACACAAAGCGACGAAACCACAACTACGCGATTAAAATATTTCCAAGTATGACCACTGAATCTTTTATAATCAAGCGTGAAGCTATTCGACTTTGTTCGCTCCAACCCCCCAGGTGTTCTCTACAACAGAACGATAAGTAGGATTTTATCTGTATTTTTCCGTATCTGTCCAGTTTCACAAAAAAATGTATAGGTTTCGGGTTTATCCGGAGACTGTTCGCAAAATTGTCTATAAGGTAATGCATTCATCTTAGTGTGATATGGTTTCATTCTCAGTGATACGTTGAAGAAAATTCTGTTTTTAGTCAAGAAAGTAGAAGCAAAATATTCTCGGCTTCCTGATTGCCAAACTATATCCTTGGGTATGCACCCACACACAAAAAATTTAATAAGAGATGGGAAAAGGAAGTGGATTAAACATTTTCGCCGAACATGAATATGATAGAAACGACAAAAACAATCACACTGATCCAAACTGTAGCCAGCAGCCAAGAGATCCAGGAGGGAGTATACGGATAGAATGCAGTCCCGGTGGAAATAGCGAAGCAGAGCACTGCAAAAAATAGTGATGTGAAAACGTTCAAAACATGATCGCCACCAATGAAAAGGATTTCTGGTTCTTAATGAATTGGTTGGGGTAGACAGTTTAATTGTCAAGATTTCATTGTCTACCGAGGTGAGTTCCTTGGTGCTAATATAGCAACAACTGCATGTCACCTTGGTTTTGGATCTGAACTACGAAAAATGACACCATTTTCTAACCTGGATTATATACAAATAAGTTTGCGCAATAGAAATACTGAAGTTGGACAATATTTTTCATAATTTAATTTCAATAATATTAATTCAAAGGTACAATAAACCATTTAGTTATTGAACCCGCTCTGCAGTACTTCCGTGTGCATAAAAAAACTTGTCAATTTTGTTTATCCGAAGTCACAAAAAAATTAGCCGGTTTTCGTGCACTTAACATGAAACAGCCGATGGTTGGTCGTTTGGGGCCATATCTGTAAACTCATATCATGTTTTGGTTGGAGCTAAATCTTATGACCTTCCATTATGTGGTTGCACCAACATGACAGCTATCCGTCCTGTACAGCCCTCTCAAGTTGGTAATCACTGACTTCAGTTCCAGTCAAATGACTCACTCCATCCTCATGGTAATCAAATTTCCAGCATCGGAGCCGACGTTCACAGAAGGTCAAGCAAGCCCTCAACTTGGGGGCAGTTCCCACGCAGAACTTGAGGACCAGCGGGAATAAAAAATGGAAGGATGTTCGCAGATCTCTCCATCCAGAGGTCACGTACAAACAGAAGCCCCTGAGACATCTGGTGACCAACAGCAAAAAAATGGCCCTAAGCCTTGGTGGATTGAGAAATGTAGGCAAATGTAAAAGACTGGAGCTATCACCGGTGGTCGTAACTTTTACCGACTGATTAGAATTATTTGTCCACGTCGGCCCGATATGAACCAAATGGTCAAATAATCCGACGACTCTGATGCGTTCTCAGCAGCATCGGCTGAAGCATTGGACTTAGCACAGTGGGGAGCCGTCTAGTTGATCCATGACTACCGTGTAACTTTGCCTGCAAGTGAGACGTACAGTCAGATAGCAGTACACCATCAGAAATAGTGGTCATCGTAATGATAATTCCTTTGAGAAGCCATAGGGCGGCCAGACCAAACAGGCTATATCCGTTATTCTTCAAGGATAACAGAGAAATGCTACAATTAAAATTAACAAATTTTTTGGTGGCAGTCTAAAGAGGGTGTCAACCGGAGCACAACGCGATAGGATTTCATATGAAAAATCAGAAAAATTTATTTAGCAAATTTCGCAAAGAAACTTTCCGGCTCTGTACTCTGCAGATCTTCTTGTACTCAGTAAGGTCGAGTGAGTGAGAATCAGCTGGTTACATTGTCCGAATTCCTGAAGCTGCGACTAATTTAAGAAAATAGGCACATATATCGTTGACCCGAGGTCTTCGTTTTTCTCGATCTGGAAAGGCTTCTGACTGAAACAGTCGTGCCATTCTGGGGCGGCACCTCTCATTGAAAGCTATGCCAAACAAATTGTGTTCATCTATCCATTCTCTTCATTCAACAACGGAAGCCGAACTTGTGCTTACGGGGATTTCGCAAACGAGTTAAGCACAAGAAGGGTTATTCGTCAGGAGTCCCCAATTCAATTCTATTCGTTTATGATTGAGCCAGTTACAGAAATCCCCTATCTTCAAACGAAAATAGTGATATTAAAATTCAGCAAACAAAAAATGCTTAGAATATGATGGCAATATCATTCTTCTTGCGAGGCTCCAAGAAAATTGCAGGTAGTTTTCAATCGCCTGAACTACAGCGCAGCTATATCTGGTTTGTTTTGCACCTCCAAATTGTAAAACTGTTGCAACAATGGATTGGCTCGAAGCCTAGGAAGAACCGGGTAAAATAAAAAGATTTAGCTACTTGAGCAATTGTAGCTGACTGGATAACCGCATATCGAATGTTGCGCCCTCATTCACGCAGAAGTCTCGACCGGTATTCACCAAATTGGTACACCATTGCCATCGGTGCGACATCCGGTCACCTTTCAGGGGTTTTGCATGCACGGGAGCAGTGGGATCGATTATACTATAAGGCTGAGAATCGTGGTCGTTGAGGCTCGAATATGTACCATGATTTTCAGCATTGAAGACCGCACTCTAAGCTATTGGGTACTAGGGTTGTATCTATGGTAGAGACGATGAATGCGAAAATACTAGCGTTTAGGGCTTGTTGCTAGCGTGATCACAGAACACGTACGTCATTGTATGTTGTTATCTAATGTAAGTAAAGGTTGGAAGATGCCAGGTGGCCAGTCGATGATTTGTGAATGAGGTAGGAAGGTTGTACTCAGCGGTCGTGTCAGTGTCGGTCCAGTCAGGCTATCGCGTTTGGGCTTGCGGAACCCTCCAAGCGATGGTCAGAAACAATACGTAGCACGGCTCGGCGGCGCAGTCAGTTGAAACATGTCTTCAGGCCAACTTATTGTGAAGACAAAATGTTTCTGATGCATTCCGATTATGACGATAGACGAAGCAAACCTAGTTTGATCTAGTCTCAAACGCAGGCAACTACAGGAAGCAGAAGGCGTTCTTTGGGAAAGAGTACAGTTTACTTGGTCCTCCAGTCACACTGGGTGAACATTAGACCCACAGCCATTTACTGATGTTTAAGATGGTGATAGTTCAAAATTATCGAACAAATCGGCTCGATAACACTCCTTTAATCCGCCTTAGAACGATACCTCAAATAAACCAAAAGATAAACAATTACTCTGCTGCTATCCTAGTGACTTGTAAATGGAAGTTAAGATTAATTAAATCCACTGACCCATGCCACAATCTGTTCGTTACTGGAGGGGTTTTATTATACAATTCTATTGTATAATTCTAATTTTTGCTGCATAAAATAAGTTGATGAAAACTCACGTGCCACAGCTGCGAGGACAGCAATGATGATCATGAACAAGCGTTCCCTTTCTTTGCACGTGAAAATAAGAATCAGAAACAGCACCAGTGCAGCAATTGTGACGAGTAATCCGATAATATCAAAAGCAATGGCGGTTTTGTAAACACCTGTTTGATTGATAGCTGTAAAGTGCACAGACAAAAATCCTGTAGAATGTTTTGCCAACATTTATGTTCATACGAATACTGAGATCATCAGAAAAATTTGCCAATTCAGTTAAATGCAAGAGCCACCGACGTGCCTATCTGATATACGGATTTCTCAAATGAGAGGCTACATGTCGGATCACTGCTAATGTCAACTGTTTACTAATTCCATTGCACGGATAATCCAGTCCCTTGATGAACACCGTTAATGTCTCCTAATAAAGTTATATATACTCGTATTTCTGAGTGGATGTTTTTGTAACATTTTACCAAATTGCTCGTTGATTTCTGACTTGCCAGTTTGTCTCCACTCAAAGGTATTGAAATTTCCAGTCAAAAATTTATTTGCAGTAGTGAATTCATAAAATGTGTTGCAACGGATGCATTAATTAAAAACTGGCAAATGATAACATCAGCTTTCAACAAAATAATTTCATGCTTTCCAGTACATTGCCCCAGGCTCGATTTCTCTGGCTCGAGAAAAGCCAATTTTAACCAAACCGCTTTTTACTTAAAAATAGTTTGTCTGCGAATTCACTTCTTACTTCCGGACCGATGAAAAAATGTCGGCGCACGAGGCATAGTAGTTCCAATGAAATAGTCAACCGTGTGTTGCTTAGTATTATATTGCATTGCATAGAATTTTGCGTACAATAAGTAATTTCGCATTTCATTCAAAAAGTTGAAGATAAAAATAAATTAAAGGTGGGCAATAAATGAATAAATAAAATAAAAGTACAATCGTTGAATAGTAAAAAGGCGAATAAATTCGCCTAGAAAAAACAATAAATTGTACTGTATTGTATGGTGTAGACATTTGCGTACACTAAATAATGTCGCATTTTATGCAAAATATGAGAGTTCAACAAACTATATAAGGAAACAAGGAAAGAATTAAACAAAATAACAAAAAAGATAAACTCATCGCCTCGTAAAGAATAAAAAAGCGCTCATCCAGGAATAACTAAAACGCGTTAGGATAAGCTGCTCAGGAATTCGCCTGAAACTCGACCATGGTTTGTCAAAATTCGTGCTAAATATGGGACAGTGGAGTTTCTGTAGATATTGATCCTAGATGTTACGGAACGAAAAGCAAAACGTGTCGAAATATGAGCAACATTTTGGAAGATCCTTGGGCAGAGGATGCGTGGGATCAGAAAGAATTTTGAGAGCGAATTTCTCACATGCTGATAAGTGCTTATCATATAGATTAAAGAAAAAATAAGTTTGTGGTATGAAGGATACGCGGCTAAAAATTGATGGCACCCGGCGAAGAATTTTAAAATCATTTTTCAGAAAACCTGGAAAAATGACGGGAGGACAGTAAAGAAGAATTGGAAAAACACGCTGGTGTAGAAACCAGGAGATGGTGCTTTGTTTCACCTTGTAGTGTCGAAGCTTCCTGAGTTGAAATGACAACCGTCGCAGATTCTCTACATAGGCAGAAATGTGAGAAGTCCACTTCTGATTTTTGTCAACAGTAACTCCTATATATTTCACATAATCAACCCTGGTAAGAGATTTCGAATTGATGGAAGATGTAACGGATGGGTAGGCCGACCGAGGGAGAGAGAGAAAATATTCGAGACAACTAGATATGTTGAAATTTAAACCAGTTCATGCAGAGAAATCATACACGAAAGATAGGTTGTTAGAAAAACTTTGACCACCATTGTTCGAAACGGCTTGAGAGAGGGCAGCATCATCAGCATACTTAAACAGATGACAGGGCGGGCTGGCTGATAAATGGCTGATGTAAGTAGAGAAAAGAAACGGTGAACGAACAGCACAATGTAGCACGCCTGAGTTGTTAATCATCGGTTTGGGAGTTTTACCGTCCATTCATGTGCACTGGATTCGGTTATTAAAGTAATCAGACAGCCATGTTAACAAAGAACTGGGACAACCAAATATTTGCAGCTTGTGAAGTAGAAGAGACCGTGGGACTGAGTCAAATGCCGACGAATTGACCAGGAAGGCGCAACGCACAGATTTCACTGATGCGTTCAAGGACTCACAAATGTGATGTATGAGGGAGTTGATTTAGGCAGACTGAAAAGGGTCGTCAGGAGGGTACATCGAAGAACTTAGACGCCTAAGTATAGCACTCTCCGTCGGTTTAGGACCAGAAGATGTTAAGTTGATGGGTGGAAAACGTTTTGCCAAAGCAATAGATCCGATATATTTTGGGATGGGAAAATGGTGACGGGTTTTCAACAGAAAGGAATGGAAGAAGAGGTTAATGACGAATCAATTAGAGAAGTAAATGCATCGATCAGAGCCACAGCACCATGCCTTAAAAGAACTGTGTGCAAACTGTTGGGACCGACCCCTGTGTTAATTTTAGTGGTGCGGAGAATGTGGAGCACCATTTCTTCAGAAAAACTGGTAAATGCCCTATCATCTTTCTGACCGAATACGATCGGGGTATAAGTGGAACGATGGATGAATGCACGAATAATGCTGTCCACATCCATAGGTGTTTTTCTATGCTTTTCGTCCTACACAACAGTCGAACACCTTGCCATAGTAATTGGTAGTTGTTACCATTCAAGAGTTGGCTGGCGAACGACGTGCCGATGTGTTGGATTTCCACTTTTATTAGGTTGGAAATGTACCGCACGCTTGAGTTATAACGGGTTTTGTGAAAATGCTTTTTGTGTCTTCTTAGAGATTTCAGTCTGTGGGTGGAGATACAGCCATTTGAGACGAATAGTTTCTGAGGGGCAGCAAATATCACAGATTGAGTTGGCCGTCTCTGTGAGATGTTTGACATAGTCATTGAGCAGCGATTCAAAAGAGAAACAGGTAAATGCTAGTGGAAGGGATTTGTGAAGAAGAATAAGGCTGTTGTGTGAAAGTTACGGAGGCTAACTCGGGTTTGATTTGTTCGCCTGAAGGGGCGGAAAGCTGACCTAGAGAACATCTTTGGCCTTAACAAAAGCAAACGATGGTCGTTTCTTGATATTGGCGCAGGCAGATTCAAGGAAAGTAAATCAGGATGGTGGGTAATAACTCTATCTAAATTCGAGCCGCCTCTGGTGGGAGAAACGCAGAGATCAGCCAAATCAAACACAGTCAGTGGTAGGGTCGATGCATGATCAAACTCACCTACAGTAATATGTAGGGTATCTTCAAGAAGAGGAAGAATAAACGCTAAAAAGAAGTCGAAGAAGATGCGATATTTTGTTGCGAGCTAAAGGGTTTAATGTATAAATTCATAATGATTGTGCTGGTATGGCAGGAAAATCTAGGATGACACTGTGTCACGAGACATTCAAATCCGTTGAGAGAGCACGTATAAACAACTTCGAACTTGACAAACCAGAAGGAGTTCATGTATGCTACCATACCGCCTCTAGTGTTCTCCAAAACTCTGCCCTGTTGATGGAGTCTGAAGCTGTCTATCGACACGAGTGAATCAGCGGTATCCGGTTTCAGGCACAATTTTTGTATGCAAATGACACAGAGTTGTAGCGCAGCCTATCAAAGGCGCGCGCCGTCGCCGCCGTCGTCGAGTTCCGATTCTTCGCTACATCAGGTATTTATGTTTACTCGAGAAAAGCTTGCCAAAAAGTTTTTATGATTTGGTACCAGTTTGTTTGCTTACCGGTTTAAGAAAATCTCCTTCTACTAAAGGAATTACGGCCAGTCGGCAACAGACCTGATTGACAACAAATCGGATTGGCTATGTCTTCAGTGACGCAGACAAACTTGGCTGCTATTTTGGAAATGTCGGAATCAACATGTTTCCTCAAATCAGGCATTTGTGCTTTGTTGCCCTCACTTCATTCTGACACAGATGAATTTCTCGTGCAACTAGAATGCATTCGCTGTGGTTGACAAGAGTATAACTTGTGTAGTAAAGCGTATAAACATATTGTGTTCGCACTTAGCTAGACTTTTGGTGTGTTGGTTGGAAAATGTTATTCATTAACCTGGTGCTCCAATAATTTCAAGTCTCCGATTTAGCTTCCTGTTATTTTCACAGAAAAAAACCGAGTGCCATCTGCAATAAGAACTAACATTTCTTAGTCAGTGATTATAATTCTTTCGATACGTGAAAGCTTTCTTTATCTAACTCATCGTGTCATTTTCACGAGATGAAATTCATTTTTAGGCGAGATTATCAGCTAGGATTCCACTCATTCTGCCTTTTCTCATATTAGTAGTCTTTCTCCCATCATACAAAGTTATCGGTTACGTCCTCATTGTGCTTGACCAAACCCAGAGCCCACCATATGCCACCATAAACCCTCCTCCTTGTTAGGTTTAACCAGATATCGAAAGAAGAAAAGCTCAAGCACTGCTAGCTTTCACTCATAATCATGCAGTTTACTAAAGGATTTTCCCGATGCGTTGAAATCAACGTCAGCCCAGAACAGTCAGAATTTTTCCCGACTAATAGCTTTCACATTACATAATCTTGCATAAACCAAGGATAGCAAAGTCTTCTATGTCTATCATTCTCGCCATTTGGAAACCGATTTCAGATTCATTTTTATCATCCACACTAGCCATCAAATTTTTTATGAACGGTATTCACTATTCTTTGCCCCTAACGTCCGATAGCCAGTATCCGGACTCCACAGGTATATTCTCATGCGTAACTGGAAGTCTTGTTCAAATGGGATGATTGATCGAGTTATAAAACGCCAATCGACAGAACACGCAACTAGTTGCAATAAGATGTAGGTGAAGTGGTGGGCTAAGATGACAAAACAATGAGGGAGTAAGTTGCTCGAGTAATAATCTATCTGTCACAAGCGAATAACTGCAGACTTGTCCAATTGGGTTAAATGTACAACGACGCCTTAGATTAAGTTGTTGCATGTTATTGTTTATTTTCTACTTGAGTCCTTTCACATTTACGCACACACGCAAATATCCTCCCGAATTAAATACAGAGCGCTTAGTTCGTGCAAATTATTTGGATGAGTTCACTTAAAGTTTTCAAAAATCCAGCTCAGTCGTTCGAGAAATCAGATAAGCGGTCAAAATTATCATTTTCCTCAAAAATTTCATGGGAGAATTCCGGTGAAATTATGCCTTATGCACATTGGTAAACACGGCAGACCCGCCATGAGTAACCGGAAGGAGAATCAGGCAGTTATTTGTTGGATAAATCAGTGGCGTCATTTTTAGTTTCACAGCCCACAGACACTTCTGACTTCTTTGCAGATTTTCTTTGCAGAAGTCGTACACTATTCCATGTTGGATTTTCAGTACTATGTGAACAAACGGCGAAATAATTTTCTGTCTGAAAGTGTTTTGATTCTACTGTATCCCAGGTGATTGCAGTGTTTGACCTTGGTTACTCCGGGCAACGGTATCAAAGTCGGAATCGTTAACATCACAATACCGGTTCCAGCCAAACCAGAGGTTGTAGCTTCTCAGCAGATTCAAGGCAATTTAAATATTTAATGACAATGAAATTCACGTGCCTTTTTTCTTATTTGCTTACATAAAAATGATATATTCACTTTTATTGTTAATGTTTAAGCTAATAAACCAGTCGTCGTTAGTTTCGCACAACTTAACCTCGGAAAAACCACTATCTTTTTGAAAAATAAGCAACAGTGTTATAATTGATTTTTTCGAGAATTGAAGGTCAGCACAAAGACCACAAGTATTTCATTGGAATCCTTGTTCCTAGTATTTAGGGACAAATCGTCAAACTTGCTCACGGGATCAATTTCTGTGTCTGAGTTACAGACATTAAATGGATTCGGTAATGAGGTCCATTCAAGTCAATGATTTATTCAAAGCCCAGCAACAGAAACTTTTTTCCATTTCTGGTTGCAGGCGAATTGGATAATCTTTATCAATCTGTTTGCAAGTCGACAATTCACCTTGCTTATTGTTATTCCGTTTAGCCTAGATGAAGAATAATGTCGTGCACCTTAGCTGATAACAGGAAGTGTGTTCACGTAAACAAACTCCGTGGTCAATGAGGAGTTGACCTGAATTCCCCATTCTAGCAATTTCTAACTTAAATCTTCAAAACAATTTCGCAAGTGAAATCTTTTCATGAAATCCATTCATCACGTATCAGCTTCTCCTAAAATAGCTATCATTACAGTGGAATTCGTAACCATTTACAAAGAAACCTTCTTGGAAGAAAGATGAATTCGTAGGTTTTGTTTTACGAAGATTAACGGTCAAAAAACCCCTACTGCATACAAGAGAAATTTAGACGAATCTTTAGTGAATACAACTGTGAACTGCATGAAATCTAGTATTTACAACTTACTTGAGTTAACACCACTCAATCCCAAAGAGACGATCGAAAGAACAATTGCTACTATAGACGTGATGAGGAAAATCAACTTTATTGGAGTAAACTGGGCCATGTTTCCACAGTGAGTACTGGTTGGGTGCCTGCAAAATAAATGGTGACCAAGTTACAAATCCTCACCCGCATTTTAAGTTGTTTTTTTGTGTGAACGACCGAACGTGGTGCAGCATCCACCAATAGAATCACTGCTACCTATGCAGTCCAGAGACCGTTGCTATGTTTGTCAAATTACGTACTGACTGACCTCACATTCCTCGCTATTTCCCGGAAGCAATCAACTTTAGCTAGTTACCTGACTAAGATCAATGTATAGAGCACAAATGAAATTCATACTCTAAGTGTCGGCTTCTCATTAGTCGATGCTCAATGATTTTGGGAAATATTATCGGGTATTTAGGGTCTACGCGGTTCACCCTTTGACTATAGAAACAAATTAGGCGAAAATTATAGAAATAAATGATGAACTCAGTGCAGTTAGTCCGACTAATACTGGAACAATCGTGGGAAAAGTGGCGTCAAAATGAACAGAAAATCGTCGTTCATCCATATAAGTGATTCATTTTCCAGTGGTTCAGAACAATGCAAAAGTATTTGGTCCAGCGCTATCTTCCGGCTACTTTTAAAGCCGAATAAAACAATAAGGAAAACTTTAAGTTTATCAACGAAAAGATTTGCTGCATGATTAAGTGATAATTTTTTCCAGAGAGAGAGAGAGAAATTCTGAAAACGGTATCCACATTCTGGAAATAAACATAAACTGAATTTGGTAATGTGAGGCGAAAAGGAAAAGTTATTTTGAACCCACTCGTCAAATACTACTGACATATAAGGGTATATTTTATCTCGATATTTTAGTATAAACTGAGTCGATGCACAGTCGTCGAACTGTTTTCAACTGACAAACTTCCCAGTGGTGAGGCTAGTTGAAGCAGTCCATTGCAAAATCAAACACCATTGCTTAGACTGTTGGACTTCCCTTTGTAAATGCGTCGTTTGGGAGCTCATACTTCGTCAGTGCGTGTCAAATTGGAATCCATTTGGTGTGGTAAGACACAGTATCACATATACTGCTGATTAAGAAGCTATCTAGTCACACTTAATGCCCATCCTAGGGGAAATACTACACATAAGGAATCAATGGCTATGACCAATTTGGGCCGAACATTGACTGTCCTAACCATATTGAAAGCCTATCGAAAGAAGACTCTGCCGAAAGATATACCCAAATCACAAACTTTTATTTAATCTTACCAACTGTTAGCAAGCTTTCCAGACCTAATCACGAATTACGTGTTGACGAGGCCTCGAAAACAGTGGCTGCCAATGTAATTAGCCGAATAAACATAAGCCATATGGATTAGTCTCGCTACAATTCCGTATTCTGATCACCTTATAGAACCAAAGAATTCATTTACATTAATTTTCATCTTGCTACAATGCACACTTAAAAGTGCTGCAGATCAAATAAATGAATCGTGTTTGTTCTCGAAGGAATCGAAGATTCTCCATTTGAACCTCGAGGATAACCCACGCCACTTTGAATTTGGCTTTTCAACCTGGATATCCATTGTTCAGTAACTGTTGGCGAGGCATAGGATGTACTTCTTATACTTAGCCCTCCAGTTTTTGTTTGTGATTATACGCCTTAAGCTGTAGTTCTTTTTCTCAAGGCACAGAAAATTGCTGTAGAAAGACTTATTAACAGGCAGCTTCAGTTATTCAGTCACTGGAACAAGTAAATACTGTCCTTTTTATCCAGCTTGAAGGCAATAATCTTCATTTGTTTACCAGTCTTTCATGCTAACCAAACGAACTGAAATTCACCCCTGTGGTTTCCACAGGAAGACACCGATTTCCTTAATCTCAGGAGGAAATCAGGCGGAATGAGTTAAGCCCACATGTACAGTAAAAACTTCTGTTCACAAGAAGATATGCATCACGTCAATGCAGGGCAAATTATGATTGAAAAATTCCATTTTCATTAACACGTACCGGGGCAATGAAGGAACTTTTACGGTGCATCATTAAATATGTGCAAAATAATATCATGAACAGTAATCCGCGTAGCCACCATTTTCCTAATCCCAGATCTTGGGATTGTTGTGAGCCAACGAGTAAGTCCAAGGAGTTGGAGAATAGTTACATTGATATATTCAGAACCAAGCTGGATTCCTTGATAGGAAGTATGAGCGGTTAAGCTGCCAAAGGTGATTAAATAGGAATTCCACTCGTTGCGTTTCATGACTGGCGTTGATAGGCGGAAGGTATGAACCAAACGTTTTATTAATAGAGGTTGGGTTGAATGTCATTTCCATGTAGATTCTGCAATCCCGAGAAATCGTATTATGATTAGTGTGAAACGATTAGACGAATAAGTGAGGTCGAAATGGATCACTGTGGTGCGCAAAGTTCACGGATATTTAGTTCGATTATGGTCTCCGTTCGCCACTACAATCTGTCAGAAAAATTGCTGTGTAAAACCGTGTTGTTTTGCAACTTGGACTGGGATCACGCACTGTTTTACCTCATTGATTTTCCAATCCATCAGAGCAGGCACTAGTGCCGGCAAGCAGACAAGTTTTACATGCCCTCTTCAGACCAACATATCCATTGAGTATCAACAACTGCCCCCTGTTTAAGAAAACGTCGGATTCGTCTGCCGCACTTCAGTCACTGATGTCTGTTCGAACTTGTGTCAACTGCATACGAGAAACTTGGCTGAACCCGCATATAACGGATTCACCTTTGTCGATAGACAGGATCAGACAGGACAGATTTTTGGATTAGAAGAATGCTGCAAGGAGTGTGGCAACATGCATGAACTCCTTCCAGTACGGCAATTCCAAATTTATTTAAACGTACTCGATAAACGGAACAGACCGTCTCGTAACACAGTGATATTCAAGGTTTTTCCGCGATACCAGTAATATCACAACAAACTTATACATCACCCCTTCTAGATCACAACGACAAATTGCATTTTTTCATTGAATCGCTTCTGACATTCTTTTTAATAATAAAAGGGTGTTTCTAGGAAAGAGGAGTTCGACCATCTCCGCCCCACTAAAATTAACACAGGGGTCGATCCCAACAGTCTGCACTCAGCTCTTTAAGGGCATGGTGCTGTGGCTCTGAGGGATATATTTCCTTCTCCAATCAACCCACCATTAAGCTCTTTTCCCATTCATGACTGTTGGAAACCCGTCACCATTTTCCCATCCCAAAATATACCGGATCTATTGCTTTGGCAAAACGTTTTCCACCCATCAACTTAACATCTTCTGGTCCTAAACCGACGGAGAGTGCTATACTTAAGCGTCTAAGTTCTTCGATGTACCCTCCTGAAGACCCTTTTCATTTTGCCTATAAATCAAACAACTCCAGTTTGGACGCTGTCCCCTCCCTCATACATCACATTTGTGAGTCCTTGAACGCATCAGTAAAATCTGTGCGTTGCGCCTTCCTGGTCAATTCGTCGGCATTTGACTCAGTCCCACGGTCTCTTCTACTTCACAAGCTGCAAATATTTGGTTGTCCCAGTTCTTTGTTAACATGGCTGTCTGATTACTTTAATAACCGAATCCAGTGCACATGAATGGACGGTAAAACTCCCAAACCGATGATTAACAACTCAGGCGTGCTACATTGTGCTGTTCGTTCACCGTTTCTTTTCTCTACTTACATCAGCCATTTATCAGCCAGCCCGCCCTGTCATCTGTTTAAGTATGCTGATGATGCTGCCCTCTCTCAAGCCGTTTCGAACAATGGTGGTCAAAGTTTTTCTAACAACCTATCTTTCGTGTATGATTTCTCTGCATGAACTGGTTTAAATTTCAACATATCTAGTTGTCTCGAATATTTTCTCTCTCTCCCTCGGTCGGCCTACCCATCCGTTACATCTTCCATCAATTCGAAATCTCTTACCAGGGTTGATTATGTGAAATATATAGGAGTTACTGTTGACAAAAATCAGAAGTGGACTTCTCACATTTCTGCCTATGTAGAGAATCTGCGACGGTTGTCATTTCAACTCAGGAAGCTTCGACACTACAAGGTGAAACAAAGCACCATCTCCTGGTTTCTACACCAGCGTGTTTTTCCAATTCTTCTTTACTGTCCTCCCGTCATTTTTCCAGGTTTTCTGAAAAATGATTTTAAAATTCTTCGCCAGGTGCTATCAACTATTAGCCTTGTGTCTTTTGTACAGCCTAAGGTTTTTTCACTTTATTGTATGTGATCAGCTCTGTCAGCATCCGAAAAAGGTGTTCACAATATTGTTTCAAATCCCACGCATCACTTGCACAATGGTTCTTCGTGGTGCCGCACTCACAGTTCAACACCATTCATTTTGCGTTCCACGTACTCTAGAATCACTATCTTTAAGAGCTCCTCCGTCCCATATTTAGTATACACCTTCGCAACCGGTGACTGTGTCTTAGTCGACTTCTTTAACAACATTCTGTAATGTGCTCTGATTATTGCTGGATAGGTTTTTTCACATTTTTTGCAATTTGAAGCTCGCTATGTTTTCCTGTTTTTTTACCTCAATCTTTTTGACTGAATTAAGACGTTATTTCTTGTACGCATAAGTCTGTACAATGCCTTACAATGCAATACAATGAAAGCATGTCCCACTAACTCTACGAGTAATTTGATAATCTTGAAACTAGTTGTTCACCTGATGTGTTTTTGTAAGCGTCACAATTCTGACAGAAAACGCTTTAGAACAGCTGTTTTTCTTCATGCAGCCCAACAGCTGTTGTTCGGTGAGCCCACAGAATCAAAGTGGAACTGACGTTAATGCAAATGCACCTCGTCCAACTCTGGTTGCTCTACCCTCATCTTGACAAGCAGTATCATTTGCTCACAAATGAGATCAACAAAAGTGAACAATAATTACGAAATTACATTTGGGAATGTGGTTCATATAGAATGGAAATCCGCTGGCGGTCTGCGCAGCATGAATTCCACAGTAATAGGCATTGTGGAGTGAAGGACTTCTCGCACGACTAGCAGGAGATTCGTCACTGAAATACGGTGGTCACATTTGTCTCCCATGAAATAATTGAGTAAATACCTACTGTTTCACCGAGGCACGACAAATAGGCTGGTGATACTCAGTGCAGCAACCTCGCCAGTCAACCAACTGTCAAAACAGACAGCACCTGAAGTACAATTTTAATTTGCGCGGTCGCAAGCTTTTATGTTCTGTGCCATGGTAATTTGTTTTATCGCTTACATGCAAGAAGAAGTCGATAATCCAACAACGTTTTTAAGCTTCAGGACGTCATAGCAATGGGGTCTCCACTCGGTCCATTACTAGCCGACAGTTTTATGGCAAAGCTGGAAAGTACCCCACTCGAATCGTAAATACAAGCCCTTTCCTAATACAAACGCTATATGTATGGCATCTTCCGTGTACTCAACTCCTCGATGAGAACTAATTAGCTGTTGAATGACATCAGCTAGACTCACGCAAAAGTGAAATTCACAACAGAGATGGAGCTGAACAAAGAAATAGCATTCCCAGACGTACACTTAGGTTGTCGGGAAAACGACTCAATTCGGCCATCAGTAAGCGGGAAAGCCAGGTGGAATGGGCAACAAATTAACTTTCACAGCTTTGTACTTCTTAATGTGAAGACGAACTTAATTCGATGTCTCACAGCCAGGACAAAAGGACTACGCACAGATGATAATCTCCAGGCAGAACCGCAGACGGTAAGAAGAATATTCATTGAAAATAGCTTCCCAAGTACATTAATTGATGAGATACCGGAGACAGAGAAGGAACTTCCCAATAGGGTGACGGCGGAGAGAAAGCCATTCAAAGGTGAGATGCTAGTTAGATAACACGACAAAGACTGACTGGCGCTATCAGTAAGACGTTTTACGCAGCCAAGCTTCAAATCTTGTTCATATCCCGGCCCGTGTTGTAATTGCGGTTGAAATACGTAGTTCCCGAATCTGTTTTGTACTTATTCATTCACGCGGTCCTGTGGGACAATGCAAATCGACGGCACGGCCAGACGCTGGTCTGAACGCATCCGTGAGCACCATCCCGCACGGTTGGGCACTGGAACAATTAAGTCAAATACTGGTGCAGTCGTTTCACACCTAACACGGACTAAACACACTGTGAATGTGACGCAAAGTGGCAAAGTGTGGCCTCTTGAGCACTGTGGAAGCTGTCGCTGTCCGTCTTCATAATCCTCCACTGTGCGCTCAAAACAGTTTGTGGTCGCCCTTCAACTGTCCTGGCCTACCCTCCGTCCCGTTGCAAACCCTAGACCACAAAATAACTAACACAACACGTTCATCTGAGCTCGGGTTGTGCACTTAACACCACAAATCTCATCCAATGCCTCCTAAAATCTTTCTACAATATATTATCATGCAACGACACGAGTACGAATCACGGAAAACCAGCTTGTTTGCCTACTTGTTTCCTCATTTCACTTTTCGAGGTTTATTGCAACTTGCCTCGATGCAGTCATTGTGTCCATTTCCTCAGGTTGTTTTACGAGACATTCACTGTGTACTTATCTTTATCGCAGTCGTCCATAATTTTAAGCTGCTTTATTGAGGGTAATCAGATTCGTCTTTCCAATGCAAAACGCTGGCCGAGATTCGATGAACGGGCTGTGCTAGTTACTAAATAACTGGACGGAATTTCCTTACTTAGTCCTTGATTAATTTCCACCCTGGAGAAGACGATGAGAGGTAGATCGTAAAATTCGATTCATAAGGCGTGAACCAACTTTTGTCAAAGCCAATGAATGCAACATCTCGTAGCTCGTGTTAGTCCAAACAAGTGACTATACATACCTCTCAAAAACAGCTTTGTCGATGGAACCAAGTGGGCCGGCCTTTCAATTAACACTGCCACTATTTATCAAGGAAGTTGACCGTAGCAACCAAAAGGTACGCACAATATTACCTCCAAGCAAAAAGCTGCACTTATGATAGTGACATACTTTAATATAACGCGTTATACGGTGCAAGCTTTTTCCATTTCCTCCGTATATAAAGTGAGACCTAATACACCGACGTTTCCACTATCGTGCGTAGTTCTTCTCAAGGCAACTTCTATAATCAAATTAATTGTAAAACTTACCTTGTGAAAGACTACCCACGGTGGTCGAAATGTTGACGTATTACATCTGCCAACAACGCTGTGTTATTAAAATTATATCATTAACAATTCATGGCGCATCGATTTTTCGATATCCTATTTACGTCATTTGGTTCTGATATAAAACAAAATACACTGGCTCAGCACAATTAAGCCTGAATTTTTCGCGCTCCTTTCGTTGGATTGTTGTGTGTTTTCTCCTTCACAAGTTTTCCAATAACTGCCGTCATCATCAATCAATGACTTCGCTTTCTGCCATTGATAGAATGCGAAGGAAGAATTTACGGTATCTTTGCATACGAATGAGGTGAAAAACATGCCGCGTAACTGGAAGAATTTCTGTACTTTGAACAATCACAGGTCTGTTGAAAAATCCCATCCTCCTTCATGGTGAGTACGAGGCATTCGTCTAGGCGAGCAGAGGATACGTGCATTAAAGAACAACTTGCTCTTACGCACACTTGTAAATCATGAGTTTTGTCTCACAGAGAAGAGCCAGAAATATGACTGCTTAACGAACCGGTCAAAGCAAAGTGGTTTCATCATGCATGCATTTGTTTGGAGTTCATTTGCAAACAGCTTGCTTTTATTTCCGTCAAGTTCTCTGACAAAAATGAGGCAAGATTTTAACCTAGGCAGCAACAACTGTAAAATATATATGAGGCTACACAGAAAGAAAACACGACAGTATCCAAATTTAGAAATTATTTTGATCTCATTCCATTGGTCTGAAACCGCATCAGATAATGCAAAGTAATGTCACTTTGTTGGTTTGATCTAGAGTAAGGATACTGAAATGTAGTTTTGGTGAATTACTATGAACGACAAAGATATTGCATATATGCATATATATACATATATATATTTATATATATATATATAATCGAACGTATGGGAGAATATTGTTCGTCCCGGGTTTCCGTCCCATTTCGAGCACGGTGGACATGCATTTCTGATGAGTACTAACAATGAAGAAACAGCTATATAGTGCTTCGATGGTTTCTTTATGGTGAGTTGAGCACTGACATCACATGGTGAATAATTTTATGAAAACCTTCACTCTCCTATTACGAACGAATTCAACTATCCTTGGACGTGAATAAAATAAATAATTTCAGTGATCTTAACGTAAATGCATGTTAGGTAAGTTAGCTGATCGCATGAGTTAGGGGAACTTTGGAATTAGGCCCTAATGATCCCTGGGCCTCGCAGGTCACAAACTGATGATTCAAATTGAAATACTTTATTCAAACTATAAAGGAGTAAATCAAATTCGGTAGCATTTCACTTGGAAACATGGCGTCCTGCTTTTGAGTGCAGAAATACAGGAGAAATTCGGAAGAGAGTAGTAATAAAAGTGGCAACAACATGGTTTATTTCGACATTATAAGCCAATTAAGATGGGCTTTTGACCACAAAACTAGTTCGGGCGATTCTTTAAATGTTAGGGATTCTGAATTTGCAGAATGGCAGAGGACGCGACTTAATGCTTTAACTTTAGATCGAACAGTCAGGGAATCTGCCGACATGAGGAATTCGGAAACAAGTATAACTTTTCCATGACTTCGATTATTCTGCGTCTTGCTGTGATAAATAAAATAGCTTTCGAATGAGCAATACAAATTGAAAATAATGGCGAGTAATGACCATACCACCTTTCAACAATTTGCTGTCCACAATATTGACCTCATGTTGAAATAGGCACCGTCCGTGCATATTAACTCAAACAGCAACAACCAAACTGAATGTGCACAAACTTTCATTACACTAAATGATATCCGCCCACTTATGGATTGTTTATTGCCCGTTTGCTCATATGTGAATCTCATTTACTTCATCGCTTCCCTGGTCACGTCCTCTTTTATATACCTATCTTTTATATTTACTTACTCTTATTAATGAAATAACAGTGTACATCATTTTTTAGGGAGTGGCCGAGGTCAGCACACGGCTGTCAAGTGGGAAGTTGATCAGCGATGGGAGGACTGGAATTCACGACCTTCATATTCGAACGTCACCACCTTATACGTTTGGCCACCGCCGGCCAACTCATTTGACACATTGCACTTGGTTTGGTTCGTACCATTTTGCGCTCTAATCCGAGGGGTCCTTCTGACTGGTTGGCGCGTCTCACAAAATGACCTCAGCTGGCGTATTTACGCTCTTGCTTTCCAAACACAGCAATATATCAGCGGCCATCTGATAGCCAATGTGAAAGCGTGGCATGGATATAACCTTGGAGTATATACGTGCTCACATTTAGACGCGATCGAATCGCATACACGTCTTTATATTCTCTGCCAAAGGCTGCGCTAGCGCCAGCATCGATAATTAACGATATAGCTCTGATAGACTCATGCTCAAAGTCGCTCAAGGTGCTATCTTCTCACGTGTAGTTTTATGCGATTTCGTTGAACAACTCTATATACTGGGCACATATGCATATATATATATATATAGCAAGAAAAATTTAAAAAAATAGTTTGTATGTCACATCCCATGCGAAAACATCGCTATCCTCAATCCTCTTCTCATCGGCTCTCTGCTGGAATCCACTGATCCTCCGTGGAGTGGACACCACGTGGTTGCCCAAACCAAAGTGCAGGATTGGCTAAGGGACCCTACCCAGAGCGTCTGATGAAGAGGTTTACCTCAGGCATCAGGATGATCTGAGTGTCACGTAACTCTTGGAGACCGGTGGCTGGTTGCTTAATTTATGTCTTGCTCTGTCGGGGCAAAGCATCTTGGGTTCCAAATGGACTCTTCCACTGCAGATACCTGTGAGCATACAGCCGGAAGCTTTGTGCGCCAGTCGTGGTTAATTCGGAACTACTGTTTAGCCAAATCACCCCAAGGTGATTACTAGAGATCAGTAAATACCATAAGGGGTGAGGGCATTCGCTTCTGACCTCACATTTTAGTGGGAAAATCTCTGCACAGGATACTTGAGAAGTGCAGTCATTTGGAAGTTTGAGGGACCTTCAGGACACGTGACCGATTCGGAAGTTGAGACCTCATTCGCCTACTGTTCCACGGCAATTAGAAGTACTGAATGTTACAATCAATAGCAGTCAAACGGAAGTGAGGAACAAGTAGTGTAATATCGTAATATGATGTGGTATAGGACACTATGTAAACGGTGCCGACGGTAAGAACATAAGAATAAGCAAATCTTGACAAACTCTGAGCAGGTAACTAAGCTAGTCTAAGAACTACGTGAAAATGACTGTGTCCTTTGTTATTTCCTATTTGACTACCGCAGGTCACCGCTCATCTTACTCTTCATTAATTTTTCTGTCTGCGACTATGACCAAACGACTGGAATCAACCTATGCCCACGGGAGAATAGTCAAAGTTCGCGTCTAATCAAGATCATCAAATTCACTATAGGCACTTAAGGGCATAAATCTACATCATTTAGACAATGTGAGATTTCATTTTGGCAGGGAATTCGCAACCTAAATGTGGCTTATCAATAAAAAAGGCCTCACTTTTTCTCCGTCTTTACTCTTTGCCAGTCAAGAAAAAACACCGATCTAATTCCACGTCATTCATAATGCTAACAAATGCCAACCAGAATATGAGCAGTATAGTCCATTTCATTAGGTGGACCGCAAGCACTGATGTCAAATTCGTAAGTTCGTACAGCCGGAGATTGAACGCTTTCCTAGGTCATTCGGACCGCCGAATCAGAGCCATGCGAACAGAACACATCGGCCAGAAAACCACCACTTCCTTTGATTGAATCCTAGTTACTTAAAATTTCTATTTTACCTTCCCGCAATTTGAATTGCCTGCAAATTTGAAAAAATGTAGTAAACTGTCAATAGCCGGCCATGGCCAAACGGATAAGGCAGTGACGTTTGAGCATGAAGGTCGCGGGTTCCAAACCTCCCTTCGCCGATCAACTTCCCACTTGGCAGCCTTGTGCTGGCCTCGGCCACTCCCTGAAAAATGATGTACATTGTTATTTCATTAATAGAAAGTAAGTAAAAAAAAATTTAGGAATGGAAAACAAGTCTCGGCAAAGAGCTAACTGTCCGTCTCCCTGGTGCCATACTGGAAGAAATGTGTTGCTTTTCGACCCTTTGTAGAAAATGTAACAACTGGTTCGGTCCTGTCGCTTACTTCCTCTAGATCATGCCCTTGAGAAACTAAAGCCAAATTCGTCCACGCAGATTTAGTTTAAAAACTGTTCGAAAACGTGAGAAATTCCCCCCTCATGCCATTGCGTAATCAACTCAGTATTTTCATTTCTCATTTACACGGAATTTCAC
Organism: Fasciolopsis buskii; assembly: GCA_008360955.1. Lineage (NCBI taxonomy): Eukaryota > Metazoa > Platyhelminthes > Trematoda > Plagiorchiida > Fasciolidae > Fasciolopsis > Fasciolopsis buskii. The sequence continues at coordinate 60,998 of LUCM01011704.1, read as the reverse complement.
ACGCTAACTCACAAATGCGGCAGCATTGCGATTGAATATTCCAACAAACTTGCACGAAATATCAACTTATTTTCTTGCTCAGTTTTTTTCCAAACTGCTGCGACTTCTAGGTGAATCGGGAGCTGGAACTGGTTATGCTGATTCAGCCCTATTGTTCTGTATTAACTCAACCTATAATAAGGCAGTACTTCCCTAAGCACCGCTAATGTTAGAAACGTATTTACCATAAAAGATTATTTCTCGTGAATCTTTTTATCTGTTGTAATAGTTCACGAAGTCATGTTCAGAAAAATGTCATTATCAAGGTTCGGTCCCCTTCTGGTTCGACTTTCTATCTATTGGAAACCATGCTAACATATACAGAAATAAGGAGCCGTCGTTTTTTACCTCGCTATTAAAATTAATTTGTTGGACACTAACCGCATAAAATGAGTCTTTTCTTGATATAAATTTGGTCTTTATAACATAGTAATGGCAACCTTTAGCATCCTAATCTACTAGTCTAAGATTTCTAACTGAAACCTTTATTCACAGCAATAGAGTTGGGAAAATCGATGTATAATTGATCTGTAATAGCCACGTCGATCATTCAGCACGCTTACCCCCACACACAGAGCACATGCAGCCCTAAGATGGAAAGAAAAGTGAGTGTAAGCATGTGTACTATTGTCTTTGGCACATCCTGCCTGACGGATATAATGACAAATCTACAATGCTCGTTGTTTGCTCGCTGAAATCTAGTCTGGGGGCGTCAGGACCGTTGACTATTGAAACTGCGAGAATTTTCAGACACTCGGTTCACACAAACAGTTGTCAGAAGAATGAGATCAGTTAGGCAAAACCGTGTTATAGATGGACTCATCAACATGTCTTAGCATATTCTGTCACCATGGTCTTCATTTGCATAGATGAACTGAATGAAAACTATGGGAGATTGGTATGGCCACGCTGTCTACATCGAAGACGATTCAGTGGCAAACGGATTACGTTTACAGCTTACCTATTTCTTGGTGCAACACAAAAAATTTTGAGACAAACTTTAGAGACGGTCGTTTATCCCATAACTGTTGGAACATTTCTTTTTAGCTGACTGGAAGATGAATTCATGGCGTATGACATCATTAGACGGGAATGACGGAATAATGTGAACCCAATCAGTACAAGAAGCATTTAATGAATGCAGTTCTCTCGGGTTATCGTGAAACTTATTATGCGCTAAGGAAATTTGACAGGGTCTGAAAGATCATGCCATTCAGCATTGTTTTCCAACGAGTTTAAGGGAACTATGTAATTAGTGCATAGCATTTATACCCAGTCTGTTTCATTCGGTCACTGACCCTGTACGTCAGAGAACGTCGACCGATTATACGTTAAGAGACTGCTTTTTACTTTGACTCAATTTCAATTATACCGTGCCATAAAGCAGAGTTCAAATCCCAGCTGATGTTTCACGTGTAAACATTGAATGAAGAACTGCTCGTACGCAGCCAGGGATGGCATTTTTAACAATAGTTTGAACACATTCATAATTGTTTCTACAAATACTTTAAGACAATTAACAAGAACCACTTGCTACACAAGTAAAACTAAAACAACCTCAGGTGGGCTATGGAATAGTTTTCCTAACTACCGCAGCCACGACTTAATAAGATCGTCCACCCTAAAGTGGACGAAGAAAACAGTCGGAAAACAAGGAGGTTACATGCGTACCGCTGATGTTGTCGTTCTGACAAATAAAAATGAAGTTGTATATGGGAACGATCAAAACAATCAAAACCCAAGGAAAGGCTCAATAAAAAGGCGAAGACATTTTGCCTAGATGGCAAATCTGACGTCCAATCTACGCATCTGACATCACAGAACGAGAAAGTTGGCAATAAGCACGGCCAAGTTTCTCTATCGATCATGCGGGCCAAATGAGGAACTCTCAGTTTTCTGAACGCAATCAAAGTAGACTATAACAATACACCAACCATTCTGATCTACACAGTAAGCCGACAGTCTGGCAAGCACAGGTAATCATTTCACAACCGGTACAAAATAAAATTACTGTGAGTGATGCTCTGCTAGATATATGAGAACTCCAGTAGTGTGTTGCATGGTCCCAGCATCATGCGCCCGATGGGCAAAGCTAGTTTCCTTTGTGCAAAATTTATTCTATGTTTGGTGCATCTTTTTTTACGTCTCTTTATATCTCACAAATGAGTGTCAATATTCTTGTGCTGAATAAACACTACTCAAGTTAGTTTATCCAAAAGAAACAAGGATTTGAGTGAAACAAAAATGCGATTCAGATGGATTTTATGTCCACAGATTTCAAGAAGGCATTTTACTTAGGATGTGTGACAGGTCAGTTTTACTAATGGTTAGCCAGGGGAGTGATTAGTTTGCCGTATTTTTCATTTCACCAATATTCAACAATCATTTGTTAAACTGAGGAAGATAGAGATGAATGTTGTCGATTGTTCCATGGGAATTTCAATTCGTTTAATCTGATCGACGAAGTCTCAGACTGAAACCACATTTTTGAAATATCTCATACCGATATTGGGATTATTTAACCATCCATCTAACTTCGTCAGACTATCAAATAAATTTGATCAGTGTATTTCTATTTCATTTGTTTCTTTATCTAGTTTGATCCACTTTTCCTCGACCGCTTCAGACAAAGAAGACTGTGGATGGATTGCCACAGGGTTCAGAATAATCGTAAATGAATGTGTTAATTAACAAGGCCAAGCACTCGGCCCCAAGCTCTACAAACACCAGTAATTTTCATGCGTTTTCATGCTAATTCTTTTTTGTCCATGCTGCCCATCCTATGGGTAACCAAAATATTAGTTAATCAGTTAATTATAAACCTACAAATGGAGAAACCAGCTAAAACAAACGGAGTCAGCCAGATTAGAAAACACAACAGCGTAGCAAAAATTCCAGATTGGGCTTCAAAAAAGAATCAATAGCGAAAATTCAATGAGCAATCGATGATTTCAATCAGCCGAGCATTTCCGTACTCAGCTAAGTCCTCCCAATATTGTGCTCAGCAGGATTTTCGTTGAAATTTCGATGCAATTTGACGTGCGACAAACGGTTCTCCAATTTTGGCAAACAATCAACTTCCCGAAAATACATAATATCTAATGATCTCGGTCTTCCGTTTAAACTATAAAACTTAATTTTGTATTAGCAATAAAGGCCCACCATCCTGAATAGACTGATGTTAAAGACCAAATTAAATATAAAGCATCTGCATTCGTTTTGAGAGGATAGGAAAAGTCGAACGTCTCATAGACTGGAAAATCTCCTGTGCATCAAATCGTCGACACCCGACCCCGGCAAGGGAGGGTCACCGGTTCGATTGCGGACCATGGCGTCGACTTTTCGACGTGCAGTTTGTCAGGTGATTTTTCTTCACAAACACAAATCAGACACAATCGCATTTACCTAGTTGTTTTGGTTAAGTCTTTGGTATTGGATAAACTATGGTAAAAGACAGAGATTAGAGCGTAACGTCACTATGTCAGCTGTTGCACGTTTTGTGCAGCGTACCTTCGTTTTTATCATAACCGAATCCGCAAGATGAGCTGTTTTTGGTGCTGACGCTATTTATGGTAGCCGGAAACCGCTCAGTGAACAAGCTTGCTTTCAATGGCCCGTAATCATGTACACCACGAGAAGATTCCGGACACCTGCTTTTCTTCTGCGCGTATTGTTTGTTATTTAAGTCCAGTGATCCGACTTAGTGTCAAAAGAAAGGAGAATATATGGGTTTTCACCTGGATCACTGATAGTCGATCTCTATGTAATAAAGTTAATAGGTTCTCTCTCACTTTTTACATTCGCTGTGTGAGGGATATGTTATGTATAACGGATTTCTTGATTCAGTTGAATATGCCACTGAGCGCGTTCAGCTAAGCTTCTTTAACCATAAAATTCACAACAAACATTGATGCAAATGATGAAATAACATTTCTGGATTTTAGAATCACCCACCTAGAATGCAACTTATTAGGGATATCAGTATACTGGAGAGCGCATGAAGTAAACAGTTTATCCAGTTTAGTATTTTCGACTCCTTTTATGTGAAACGGGACTTAAATGAAAGCATCACGAACCAGACAAAAGGGAACTAACACGGGAAACAAAGTTAAAACAGAACTTCCAATTTTGCTGCAGTCTTACGTGGAAGCTCGGTACCTAGTCCATTTGACAGGGTTGCGGAACCAACATCATGTCTCCAAAAGGTAGATGGTAGAAAGAATGCCAGCTAACATTTCCTTGCTAAATGTGGTATACATGGAAAGCTGAAACAGGTCATGGGGACATAGCTATCAGTAGCTAGCCGCAAACCAATATTTCCAGCTAAGCCTCGATTCCAGTTGGTATTCCAACCAGTGATGCCAGTGCAAAGTAAGAACCAAGTCCCGGAATAAACAAACGGTTCTGTGTACATTCGCTCCCTATTATTCTGGAATAGGGGTCACCGGTCACAACAGCATGTAAAGTCTGAACCCAGCCGTGAAAACTATGATGAATACCCGAGGAGTGAAACAAATAAGTCGATCAGAAGCCCAGTGCTTTCATACTTGGCGCACACTGACTGGACTGAAAACGGAACACAAGCTTTCCTTAAAGTGTATCCGACCGGCTATCAACAATCCAAGTTGGCCAATGTCGTGTCATAAACAGTTATAATTTGGGCACACAATGCATCTCTGTAAAGATAATAATAATTAGTGGTTATTCTAGGGCTTCTTGGATAGTTTCGTCTTCCCGAACGGAAATCAACATGGGAGAAATTCGATGCGGTTTATGCGTATTCACAGGTCACGTGCTTTGCCTTTGCTAATTCTTTTCTCGCCCTTAGTTTTTCAACATGAGAGCCTCATCTACAACTTTTGTGGTTTTTCGCAGTGTAATGGTATAATAATGAGTCACTGAAAATCTGCTCTTTCGCCACTTAATAATTCATGTGGGAATTTTCGGATAGTATACATCTTTTACTAGATTGATTCCCGTTCACAATTAATACACAATACTGGCAGCAGCAATACCAATTGTGATGATGTATGCAATCACTTTGAATGACCACCCGGTATTCACAGTGTCTTCATGTAACCGATTGCTAATATTCACAAACAGTGCGCCCGCATCTCAGTCCGTGTCTTCCATGCAACTGGGTATGTGGTTTAGGCGGCTAAATACTGAATCAAAGAAAATCTGAAGCAGGAAAACGATCCTTTCGGGAGTACGAAATGTGAGTCTATGAAGGCGATTATGTTCACCAGTTTATTCCCAAAAAACTAACTTTATTGTACTCATGCATCACCTCGATTTGTTGATTAGTTGACACATTAAGTTTGTTATTTCTTTTGTCCTTCTGGTTATTTTCCGCCGAAGAAATACTCGAATATGTATAATTCTCCTTCACGTTGGTTTGAGCCAGCACTAACTCTTAATTTGGGTGGTCATGTTAAACAGAGTCCCGTGTGTAAAGTGCCATACTCATTTTCATTCGCTATAAAAAATATTCGCCCGTTAATATTTTCACCGAACTGATTTTGGGTCTGACACAGTTTGCACCTAGTAACATTAGGAAACGTTTGCCATTGAAATAGTTTCGAAACAAGTCTCACTGAGGTGGCATATGAAACAGAATTGTACCAGCAGTCATCATCGTGACAGACTCCAAAGAATGTTCTGTTGTGTGCTGTCGCACCATCGAATTCATCCACGTGATTGACAACTAAGTCCGTCGGTGACAACTTGTTTTTGACTGAAGGTTTCCCGCAGGTGTTGGTGTTTCTAAACTGCACTTGATATTGACTCAAGCAGCAATCGAGGGGGTTTCACTTAACCATGTTTCTCCCTAAAGACAGCATGTTCTACATAATTCACGAAACACAACTTGACAAACTTAATGAAGGGTACGCTTAATTGTGCATAAAAAATTACCGTGATATATCCATTTCTAATCAGGCAAGTTGTTCGACTGAAATAAACCATAAAAATTGTTGCGAGGATTGACCAGCGACACAGCGCAGTGAGCGTATTTCTATTCGAGGAAGATATGTATATTATGTATGTAATTTCTTACCAGTTACTTGACGCTTCATTTCCGATGAGTGCAGGAGCTGCAGTGAGGTAAACGCTTGCGAAAAAAATGGCTTCTCTTTTTCGGATTAGTTCCTTGGTTAGGTTTCAGACTAAAAAGATGTGACAAGCAAATATTTTTATTTTCAGTACTTTCCAAACGGTCAATTAAAGTACACCACCATTCCTAAATTGTTTCTACTGGTTACATTGACTTACATTAACCAGCGTGAATCTTGAAGTAAAAGACTCGAGCTGATAAGTTTTGCACAAAATTGCCGCAATGCATTTATTCGTCTGACCATTACTTTCATCCATGGCCGAAATATACGAATTTCTTGACCACTCTGTTACAAAAGGACGGTTGATCAATGATGCCTGAAACCCTTTGTTACAAAAAGGATCATTATTTTGAAAGTTTAGTTCCAATAACAATAGTGATACGTGCATTTTGGAGAACTAAAATTCCGAGTTTTATTAGAGCGGTATGTCGGAAGTGATCGTGGATATATAGTTGAATGACTGATTTTTCACTTCCATGATACTATATCGAGCATTCCACATAACAGACACTTATCAGGAGATGTGGAATTAGTTTCATCAACGATCTCTCATGCAGGGTCAGCATCCAAATTATCGCAAAATGTCATGGGAGTGATAGACTCCTCCTTCAATAATCTCTTTAGGACTCGTCAGCAGTGCATAGTCGTCAGACCGAGACTGAGATGCGAACCTCAGCACGAACGGCTGGCATTTGAACGGCTTAGAAATTGCGTTAACCGGATTCATTCTTAGTGTTCATGGAAAATCAGCACGAAATGGTACAGCATCTGTATCCGTTGCTGCATTTTGGAGATCAAAGTGTAGCCTAGTGGGTCACTTGGGACACTACTGCGAACTTTGTTGGTTTGTTTGCGAGCTCCTCATTTACTTGGGAGAAGTTCCTCCTTACCGTGAAAACGTTCACTTAGAGCGCACTGGTCCGTGACCTGCAAAATCCAGTCATAGATTTAAGCGCTCAGTTAAGCAGTGCTGATGTCAGATAAACCGTTGAGAATCAGCTAGACTAATGCAACGGCTAATGCTTTCGACTCACAGTTGTTCGTCCCGAGTTGGCGTCTGAGTTCAGAGGCTATGGATGTGTACTGCTGATAAAACATCTGTCTAGTGCTTACATGATTTTCTGTGGTAAGTTGGATGTTGACAGTACCAGAAGAATCACCTGAAGATTCACAACAAATCTCCTGATACTTCGAACTGCGAAGACTTGATAATCCATGAGATAGACCGCAGTCGCAGATGGCGCTGCAGTTAGCATGCCTGATTGGCCTCATTTAATCATTTCTAGACCAAACGTTTGCAACGGTTCGGTTTTCAACCACACAATACATTCCAATATTTGAACGTCTATAAGAGTGAATGGCATTTTTTGTTGGAATTTAATCCATGGGTATCATTTTACAGATATTTTATTGAAGGATATCCGATTTTCTGGGACCTTATGCAGTACCTGACGGATTCATCAAATGAAATACTACCAAACTTTTACATGCGTGCTTATACAATGCTGAATTTAGTCTTTTCTGCTTAACCCAGTTTCCTGTGAGCTTTCATATAGTTAACCTGCTAATGATATACTTCAAAATATTATCGATCGAATGCATCTTCCTTTGGTTCGTGTCTCCGTTAACTCCCTTCAAGTGCCTTTGAACCATTTAATTGACTTGGAAATCACATTGACCCAGCTATACCGCATACCGTTTAGCTTAAGTTGATCCGATCTGATGCCCTTTTAGGTGGATTTCAGTCGAGCTGAAGCCGTTGAATTTTGGAGTAAAAACCATCCACTTATCTTTGCCACGCCGTACACGAAATTGCTGGATACCTGAGCTGAAGATATTTTTGTCCACAAGATCCCGTTTATGGCCACTTCGATTGGCCTCAGGTCTCATACACAAGCATCGCTGCATTTTGTCTTATATGTCGCAAATCTATATGTTCAGTAAGCACTGGATATAGCGCTGGCTAAGCTAACGTGATAATGATATACAAGGAATAGTGTTTTAGAACATGTGACGCACCCCCTCCATTGACCGAAATCTTTTCGTTTATCTAAAATCTAAACTCTTTTCAAGTATATGTTCCCTGACGGAGAAACTCAGCAAACTTCAGTATCTATATTCTCGGAATCACTCAACGTCATGGCCGGCGGGTGTCAGGCAGTTAAATATGTTGTGCTTCAGCTTCGTTGCCGCAGATTCGAATGAGCTAAGGTCAATCAGATTTCCCAGGTGGAAGCGGTCAGCTGACCGCGGCTTTGTTATTGAAAATGATGGGCAGAGCCGTTTCAATGAAAAAGGATGCAAGAGACAGATATGGAGGAGATTTAAGTTTGATAAAATTTTGTCAAAATTTCGGGTGCCTAAAAAAGCTGAATTTGTTTCCAATTACATGAAGTGCTTCAGTCAACTTCATGAAAAGGTATCGCTTAAATCTTCAGTGACCCTTGCGTTTCATCGACTTGTGCTGATCGGATCACCTGTGACCAAACAAAGGACCAGTTTTCTCATGAAAAATGCACCTTCAGTTGTGAGGTTTTAGAAAACACAGTACTCATTCTTTAGTTCATCTGCATGGAATCCGGTTTTCTCACTCCCCTAGACTCACGGTTTACGGAAATTTAGAAAAGATTAAAAGTACATTGCAGTAGAAAACAACAAGTACCTATTCTGTCTACGTTTAAGTTGAAGCGGAAAAATGACAACCTAGTCGGCTTTGCTTGTGCCCGATCACATGATCTCAATACCTGATTTTTTGTTTTCCACAGTATTTCATGGGTAAAGCAATGGAATTCAGAATTTTGTTGTTCACAGAAATCTATCTAGTAAATCTGATGAGGGATCACGTTGGCAAGACCCGGACCCCAAAGTGTGTGCACCATGCTCAGTTTGACATTCTCTTTGTTAATTCTATGGTTTGCTTCAAGATCACAGAATGGAATTCGTAATGAGAATGATGAAAGCAAACTTTGGTATTTGACCCAGTCTGCAAGTGAGTTTATAAAAGTCAGCATATTAAGAGCCTTACGACAGCGTGCACAGGAAACGTCGATCACTTTCACTTCAATTTACTGTGTCGTTGAAATTGCATTAACTCAGGTTCACACAAATCAGACGTCAGTCAGAATAATGAAAGAAGATATTTTCCAAACTTCATCACTGCTGGTGTTTCCGGAATGATTACACTTTCATTTACCTGTGTAAATAACAAAAACAAGCACGGTCATAAAACGATCAAAATGTCTGCAACCACAGGTGAAGCCAAATGCGAAAAGGCTTTAGGATTACACAGTCAACAAGTACTATGACCCTGAATTATCTGCAGTCAAGATTTGCTGTCCCACACAAAAAGGAAACGTCACAATTTGTATACTCTTAGGTGACTCTCAAAATCTACTAATTCTCTGTGTACGGGTGCTTTCATGCAGGCAATCATATAATTTACCACCAACGGAATCGGAGAGCAACAGGATATTTTTACCAAAACGGAAGCTTCCTTTTTCAGCTCATAAAGCAATTAATAATGCTGTTTGATATTACAGTGAATGGTAGTTAATGAGAATAAACCGGTGGATATCAACTTAGAGAGGTCAGAAAAATTAAAATAAAGACGATTTCGTGACTTTCTGTCTGTCAGGTAATGCGATTTTTGATTTTTGTGCTGATTGTTTGCACTTGCAGTCGAAAAACGACATAACTGGATGCACTGATTACTTTCAGTAATCAGCCCCGGGAAACAGTTCGGAGTGAACTCATTACCAGATTACATTTTATCAATTTTATCTTTTGTCATTTACTTCCTAATTGATAATGAAGTAACGTGTACATTATTTTTCAGGAAGGGGGCCGCGACAAACAGAAAGCTGCCAAGTGGGGACGCTGATCTGCGGCGGAAGGATTCGAACCCACGACCTTCACGTTAAAACGCTGCGATCATTTCCGTTTGGTCACCGCTGGCCATCAAAATTGAAATAGACAGTAGATATCATATAGCTTCAAGATCACAACTGGTCCCTCTCGTCTATGAATTGGCATGTTCACCAGTTGTTGGTTATCTCAGTGTACGTTCAATTCATTCATGCACGACATTCTTGTCTCCGCGATGTAAGTAATCATTTTTCCAGAGCACCAACCGCACAATATATGATGTCGTGCTCTACTGGACGGTTCTTTCTCAATCCGACATTTTGTCTTACTCGGCAAATCATATATCAGTCATAACATATTTTTTCTTTCATTTAGGCTTTCGACTTAGTACGTTTGCGTGCTCTTTCACTCAAAGACCAGGTGGTCAACAAAGGTGTTCCTGAACCCCGATCATAGTAAGTCAATTATAATGATCGATTTATGAAGGCTGTTCATATTTCCGAGATTTACGTGGCGTTGCGAATCTGGTTCGTTGACTGGGACCGTTTGGGTCTTGGAGCTATGTTCATATTCTATGTGTTAACCAAGATTTTCTCCCTCTCTCACCTTGTTGCTTCATGGTAGTCCTACACTTCCTACCTAAGAAGTAGTTTTAGATAATCAACCTAGCTTTGTATACAAGTATCCATTTTTTCTCCAGGCCAGTTCACTCAGTAATAAACCAACCATGCAATCGACTTATAAAAGCCCAAGATAAATTTGACCAAAATCTCGGCCGATACTGCTTGCCATTTGTAGAATATTCTCTCCTTATTTCGTTCGTAATCATCGATTAGTTTACGATCTTGAATGACTCCACCTCAAACTACTGTTTATCACAGTTCACTCGGACGAAATCCGCCTGGGAAGTATGCAGCTTCGGATAAATTCCTATCCGATTTTCATATTTGCAAAGATTTGCTATTTGTATCTCTTTTTATTCGGCGTCCACGTTGACTATGCTAGTTGCTTGCCATCTTTGTTTGTGTAAAAGGTTTTTTAGTTGCCGAATTCTGCCACGTGTTGTAGAACATTAAAACGAGAATTCCAACAGGTGCACACTCTTCGTTTTCCATCACAGACATTTCACACTGATAAAGACCTAGCCGTGACAAAATAAGTCAAACTAATACCCTATGTAGAATCCGGCCATATATGTGAAGACATATGCGAATAACTCCGTATCAACACCGGGGTGAATTCGTTGGTCGCCCGCACTGCAAAACTTTGTTGCTGCCCTAGTTCACGTTTCGCCTTTCCGCGCAATTGCTTGCGTTTTCAAAGTTCAGGTGCAATATCAATGCTTTCGTTCACTAGCTGTGTTTCGTAAATCTTAATTGCCTCCTGGTACTACTAATAAACACGTCTTATTTCACTAGAAAGTGATAACGATATAGGGTTTATGTTCATATTTTCTTTTGCTTTTTTATAGATTTTATCGAATAGTGAACAAAAGATAACCGGTTGTTCGAGGCACTTGAATGAAAGGAACAAGTAACCATGAAATGGTGTGCAAAATTCTGAAAATAAGTTTGCCAATATACTCGAAATTTGGAAATGATTCATCGTATGACCGACAGGTCCTCTTAGTTTGAAGTGGTAATTTTTCTTAAAAGAAGGCTTTATAATAGCCGGTTTTTCTGAAACTAAAAACAAATTGGAAATGTGTAGTTATAATTAATCACTTGGTTTCCAGTTCTAAGAACATTTCGTATGTCACCATACTGATCACGAACAAAGCGAGTGAGAAGATATACAAGAAATCCGTGCGCATTCAGTAACTGTGAATAATCCCACTGCGGTTTGATCAATCATTGTTTAGAATTACGATTCCGTTTCGTCGAATTGCATCAATTTCACTTTAGTGAACATTCAGCCATTACGGTGCTAGGTTCAGTCGAGTAATCCGAAGAACAACTTAATGCATGTCAGGCTTTACTGTTCTTCATTTATACCCAAGTTGTTTCCTTAGATTGACAAACTAATTTAAAACAGTTGTATATAATTTTCTTCATAAAATCCCATGACTTCAAAAAGATTATAAATTGCGGAATATGTTTACCATCCAAAGGGAAATGATAAATCATTTCAGTGATTTGCTGTCATTTTAAATCTGCCCCTTCTCAGTGTTTCTTGAAAGTGGCGAGAATTAAATCATTCAAATTTGCTAAAGTAGACGGTTTAGAAAACTGCATAAAGGTCAGGATGCCTGATCTGGTTGTTTTAACACGTGTACTTATCTATTTACGTCATGTGTGATCACATAGGCGATTAGGGAGAGAGAGAATAATTCAAAAGAAATATGGAGTAAAAATACAATTTCTGCATTAGAATCGACATCAGCGCAGACCAGAACAAGTTATATATTGATAATAGACATATTTGCACGGTTACTGTCCGTTAGCTCATAGCGATCGACCCCTACTCATAGATGACTTCTCTGCAGGTAGCCTAAGTACGACGAAGGCTTTGGATACGACCTGCAGAGCTTGATTACTTGATATATTTTAGTAGTAGGAGATTGAATGTTTACATGAAATAATTCACCATGAGATATTATCGGGCGCGGTGGATATGCACTGCTAATGATTCCTAACAACCATGAAACAGATGTACACTGCTTCCATCGTTTCTTTATCGTGAGTTGAGCGATCATATCACATGGTGAATTATTTCATGTAAACATTCAATCTCCTACTACTAAAATAGACATATTTGTTAGAGAAACTAAAATTAAACCGCACAGCTGAGTATTCAAGGGTCAGGGAAAACTGGTATAAATAAAGAAAACGAACGCCTCGATATAGATGTATATTTTATCACTCGCTTCTTTTATTACTGAAATAACAGTGTACAACATTTTTCGGGAAAGGGTCCGCGGCCAACAGGGCTGGCAAAAGGGCAAGTTGACCAACGCTGGAAGGATTCGAACCTGTGATCTTCAAGTCCAAACGTCACAAACTTATCCGCTTTGGCCAATGCCGGCAAAAGTAAGCACAAATGGGGAATAAAACTGAAAGAACCGACCACACAAATAAATAAATAGAAATTAGTGAATATATATATAGACAGATAGGTAGTCTAATAAATGGATACACGTGTTGATCTAAAATCTTCGTTGTCTTTCCCATCCTACCTTTTACGTACTGACAATAAATTTGCCCCCAAATCTGCTTTGTGATCATTTCGTTTGTTAGCCTTGTGAAATTTGTTCCCAAAGTCGCACTTCTACGAAAAAATTTGCATCTCAGTTTTCAGCAAGGCCTGATTCGCTAGCTCTTATGAGTTCATCAGTATATAATTTAGAAAACTCCGATTCACCTCGATAAGATACCTCTGGAATTCAAACTCCAATGTTTTTCGCGTGTGACAAGAATTGCATTTATGGTTCCTCAAAAAAAACCTCGTCATAATTTAGAAATTCTAAACCCCAATATTCATGAACTAGTTGAAGATATTTTACTGGTTCCATAAAGCAATTAGTTTGCTTATTTCTCTCTCTGATGAACATTGAAAAATAAGTTCAATATAAGTGAATAACTATTTTGATGGTTGCCCTTTTGAAATAGTTTCAGTTGAATCAGCATTATGATAATGGCTGGCATTTCATAACGTCTTGACCGAGTATGAAAAACTTAACCAGTGGGCTGTCTCGTATGCATCCATACAGACTACGGAGTTGGGGCTCACAAGATATTCTCAACTAATCGTTGGAGGTCTTATGTAGCTCTACTCGACATTTCAATATCTAACCTTGTTGCGTTTAAGGTTTAAGTTTGCATCTCCAAATTGTTTCTCATGCAACGTTAACCCGCAACCAGCGGCTCAAAGTCCCGGAAACATTGTACTGGTTTCAATCATAGGTCCACCGCATCCATTATGCCAGAAGTGGGTCACAAACTCGGGACTGTCCTAGCTATTGCGTTGGCCAGAAGGTTTATCCACGACTGGATTCTGCAGGTTACAGAAGTTTAAGCATTCCAGGTGAACACGTAGAAAGGGAGTTAGTACGTCTCTGGGAGAGTCAAATACAGAGCTTTCCTGCTGGATATTTTGCAGTAGTAGAAAATCTGTTTTGGTCTATGTTCGGCAGAATCCATTTACAGCTATGGATGCTACGTGATAGTGCTAAAGTTCGGTAAATCATCTAGAGTAAGTCCAGCTAAGACAACGGCTAGCACATTTACTTTTCTCCATTTCCGGCCCTGTGTTTATGCGCTGACGAGGATTTCCAGTAGCGGTGAAACAAGTTCACAATGCTTTTATGACTTTCACCGAAAATTGCATTTGTCACTGCATGCCAAATAATTCTAAATAGTCAAATTAAATCTGCTACTACTGAAACTACTTAATTTTTGGTGTTTTGCATTCATTTCTACTTCCAATGGAAAGAGCTGTGAGGTAACAACTAAATTCAGAGCAGTACATGGTCTAGAATACTAAACAGAATCGGCACTCTTTGTACGCTTTTTCCGATCAGCATATGATTGCGAGCGATCGATACCGTTTATCCGTGAGTTGATATTTAGCGTACTAGAAAAATACTTTTGTGCTGTGCAGCTGATGCATTTTTCTTACGATCCATCATTATACCCCACCGATTGTGGACATATTAGGAATAAATTTTGACAAAAAATGACTGCTAGTCAGATATTTTACCCAATGCACCGTTCGCGTTAGCTGTCCACCGCTAATTCAGTTTCACGGATTACAGCATTGTGAATTTTTCAACCAAAAATAAACCACAAAAGCCGCAGTCCTTGACTGAAGATGAAAATGCTTTTGGTGGAGACAGAAAGCCCCCTCGTTTCGTCACTTATTAGTTCCCCACTGTGTTGCCATCTATCGCGAAACGCGTTGTACGTGTGACCTAATTAGATTCGTCATTTGATTTGCATTGTTTTTTGTTTGCCCACCTGATCGACAAGAATCATGTACAATACTCGATGAACTACCATTGGCATAACATCTAACGTTCTTCTCACGACCCGCGCATTAGAGAATATTTTTGCTTACTATTGAAAAATTTCTTGGACTTTTATGAATGTGAATGTAAAAACGAAAAAAACATAGGATCCCAAAAATATCCCTGTTTTTGCTGGTTTGACGACGCAGCATTAGCATATATGGAGCCACGGGAAACTTTGGGAAGGGAATCCCCAATCATTGCGTTCACCTGATGTGAACGTCCACAAATACAACAATCAGAATGACTGACTATCGATTTTTTAACTGGATAAGTAAGTTACTAATGAAAACTTCCAGTGCATTAGAACAAAAGGGATACGACTGCGAACAAGCTCGCTTCCGCTAACTTTATCTTCTGGCTAATCGGTAGCGTATATGTGTAATTGCATACTTTGTGAATAGGGATTACAATCCCCAGTATGATTAGTTAATAAAATCAGTATATGTGATGGTGTTCGGAAAATAAAGGTTGACGGATTGGTGATTGTCGCTGGTTAAGAAAGTCCACTGAATAAAAAATATATATGAGATAGCTAGTTGTTTTCTGTCATGAACAAAAGGTTACGACTGAGGGTAAACAGGGTCTGATTAGCGTTCTCGAATCGCGGCCAGGTTAGCTGGAGTGATCTGACAAACCCTGTTCTATGGAAACAATGAGAAATTCGTTAGCAGGTCTGCTTTTCATGCTGATGATGCAAAATGAAGTTGACGGGTAACTTTCGTCGAAATTTCCGGTACCTTGCATAATACCTTGGAAGCCTCGTCAATTCATTTAGTGTCCTTTATCTGCTAGGTGCGCCACAATCGCACTAGGTTCCCCCTTTATGCTCTTACTGCGGTATGTACACAACTTGACAGTTTGCTGGGTGATATTCTAAACCTAAGTCAGTAATGGATACCTGGCAGGAAGACATCGATATATTCAAAAGTTCATGAGCTGATTATTCTTCCAAATATAATTGCAACCTAAAATATTGACACCGAGAAGTGGTAAGGACAGTTACAAAAAAACGTCAGTATTCGTTCTACTAGACCCAATAAAGGCTCCTAAGTTGTGATATTGAATTGCACGGACTGCATTGATAAGATGAATTATACGCCGAGAGACCAAGTTAAATATTCTGAAGCCGAGGTGAGAAGAACAAAATCAGAAGTGCTGAGGGGCGATCGATTGCAGGGCTAAGAAAATTAAGTGACCGAAATCTGGTTTCTACTGGTACTTTTAAACAATTATAACGTATAGACATTACCATTCCTCGTCAATACGGTGCACCGGTCAGGCCTGTGAATAAGACCGATATGGGATGAGACTAATTCTCCTGATCACTGAGTCGTTCGTTGGCTTGTCCACATAATTGAGCAAGTCCCTATAGAAATCGTTCATCAGAGATTGAGTCATGCTTTCCAGTCCTCAGAATTATTCAAAGTAGGCAAAACTAGACTTAAGATAAGCCCTCTGGATGTAGCTTCATTGTCTGCTGATGCACCGACCGGTTGCTTGTGCTATTATGTCATGTAAAAAGAAAATCCATTTTGGTATCCCGCTAGCTGATATCGAAAAACTGCTGCTAAGATACACTCGGAAAACCCAGTTTTCCGTGAAAAATAAACTTTGCCAACAACAAAATGTCGTTCTTGGGGTCACTGCTCACAGATATGCTGGCCACCAAACTAGAAAATAAGTGCATTGTAAACCGTGGAAGGGAAAATACCTGCTTATTGCAGATATGCAAACCAAATAATGGTAGCCTTGGAAACGGTGGTGGAAATGTCTAATCAAATTGTAATGTCCCCTTAAAGTATGCAGTAACTGTAAGCTCCTAATATGACAAATCAGAAAAATCACTGCCACATTGAGGAAACATTGCGCCACACGGTCACCAACTTCTACGGCTCTCACAGGCAAACTGACTGTGCTTTACTTATCCAAGGAAAGCGGACTGCCTATAAAATGCCTCCCGAAAGGTGACTGCGATGAATCATTTGCACCGATCCTGAGCTCAAGTGAGGGTGAAACTCGAGTCTGGTGCTTCCCGAGTGCAAGGTTGACTAGAAGACCCGGAATCTGTGCATCATGGAAGAGTTCGAAAGGTTAGGCTAACAAGTAGCATTGATAATTTCTTTCGCGCCTACAAAAAGACAGTTTAGTTTAAATTCTCACAGACTCCATCTGTTGGTAACTCACTGAGCTTGTAAGCATCATTAGTTTACGATTTCTAGTCAGTGGTAAGTAAAATTCCTCCATACACTAGTAGATTTAATTAATTGACTTTAGCAAAGTTCGAATTCCACTGAAGTGGATGAAACGTGCAAAATTATGATGACGATAAATCGATTAGCTTGTGCACTTTCGCGCAAAAAATTACGGCGGTATTTGGGTGAAGGTATATAAATCCGATGGTTACTCTCAGAATGGGCTGTACGAAGCACAAACACAGTTAACTTGCAACATGGGAACCGTGCATGTAACAGATGCGTGATATGAATTGGCAAATTAAAACAACTAGTTTGAAAATTCTTTTGTCTTGACATACCAAATACTTTGATTCTCATCACAAAAGCTTCTTATTTTTCACAGTGGATGACAGCGAACTAAACATGTCAAGTGAAAAAATGCTCTTTACTGCTCTGTTTTCTCTCTGCGGCCTTCGCCAACATATTTGATCCATATGAACTCTTTTTCATTCATTTTTTGTTCGAATACTATAACGTGTGTCTACCAGGCAATGTCACAGGCTATGAGTGACAAACATATAGTGTGTGATCATTCGATCACTAAACTGAGCACCGTGAACAAGCCATTTCTATTTTTTTGGTTAACCTGATTTTGAGCTACGGGCTATTTGTCAGATTGGCCCGAGCATTTTAGATCACCCGTTAATTTCGAATTCGCTCAAGTTGAGAAAAGAATCAAAGAATATGTCATCAAGAACCTAAACCAAATTGGAAAGGTTAGACATCACAAATCGCATCTACGGCAACTTATTCATATCGAAGAGCTATTGTTGTTTTTTTGCTAAGACACGATTACGGATAAAAAGCTCCAACCAAAATCCTTATTTGCGCACTGGAACCTTTTTCTGGCTGTGGTTGTCAATTTATACATGCCAATTCGACTTGGATAAGTAGTGAGTCGATATTATTTCGCGACCACTGATTTGGTGACGGTTCGCCCTAATTGAATAAGTAGACTACTTCGTGCTTTTACCACTCGGTGATGGGATAAATGCATTAAAAGATGGCTGAATCGTTGCCATTCGCCAACTACTACATTGGAAGTTTAGTTATTCTTCAGCCGATTCCTTTGCAATGCACTGTCCCCTTTATTTCTCTCTACTTATTCCCAGTGTGAATAAAATATGATTGGATGTTTGGAACCTCTCTGGCGATAATCACAAAGGGACTACGAACATACCATCTCCTCCCTGGAAATTATGATACTGCTGATTACCGTTGTAACTTTGTCATTTGCCCAAGAAACCTTTCCCGTAGGGTTTATCTTCGTGCAGTACCGCGTGAGACTGGACGGTACTGTGGTGACTGATGGTCCAGTACTTGTTTATCCAGTGCTCATCGCGAATCTACCTCAGACTCATTTAAGACCGCCTGAGGACATAATGGGATTTCATATCTCAGTATGTTCGCTGCAAGATCAACTGAGTCATTTTCTAAAACGCCGATGCCCAATTTCATGTTAAACTCTTGTTTTTCGCTCCAAAGTTTTCAACTGCTGAAAGCGTTATTTAAATTTTGAGCTTCTAAACTTTGCAAGAAATTACAAAATGTGCACTTTTATCCAACAAACAATTCTTGGAAGTTTATCATTCTCTTTAAACGGAATACATACTTCAAAAGAAAACTATCTTGACAAAAGAGATGACGATTCCTCTTCAAATTTTACTGGTTATTCTGTGCCTTGGAGAGCTTTCCACCTGTGTAAATGGGGACACTCCAATGAAAAATTGATATCCACCCTCATAGAATACTCGTAAGTTATTCTGCCTCAATGATCGATCAATTTGGATGACTGCAACAATGGTGCAACCCAGTGGAAGGGCCTTCCATGCAGCAGTAATCTCCATTTTGAACTTTACTGATTACTAAATTGATCAGTGGTGGGAGTTAATTTGATTCATGTGGTCATTTTCGTCTGTTCCACACATATAAGTTGGAAATGCATTTTTATCATGTGCGTGGTAACTGCTTGATATTCACCTTCTCCCGTGAGATTTCGTCCCAGAACAACTAAATCGCTGCGCAAAATAAGGAATATGACTCGCATATTTGTAACCTGCTAGTCTTGTGCATGATAAACTGAAAATTCTAAGAAGAATAGCGACATAAGAACAAAATTCAGAAAAAACAAAAACCAATGAAACACATGAGTCATTTAACAGCGATCTTAGCAGAAAATCTGCAAGCAAAACCGAGTGAAATTAAGCCCGCACAGAACGTACGAAAATGAGCGTTCCTACTGGCAGGCGCATTCACTGAAATTTCCAGGTGGTTGTCAGTCAAAAGTAAAAATATTGGGGTTGCGAAAAATTCATCCAGCGCTAAATCCTATATTGGTCCGAACCCACGATTACCAGGGAAAAACCAAAGTACGGAATTTTAGGTAACCACGAATAATATTTCTCCACAGAGCTTTCAAGGGGATTCGCAATAGGTTATGGGTTAAATTTTTAAGAGAGGGTGATATTCCTAATGCAGTTGTGGATATGGTAATGACTCAGTTTCCGTAAGAAAATCCATCCGGTAGCATTATGACGCCGGAAGTCCGTAAACGTGCTTTATCGCGTTTACTTGTGTAATGTGCTGGGTTTTATGGGTTAAGTCAAAGTATTTCTGTACACTTGTAAAAAACCTCAAAGGCCATGTTGGGAAGCATCACGTAGGAATATAAGTGTCTTCGAAATTCCTATACTTATCATGAGAGCAGCTAGAGTATAGCTACTTAAATTTCCCCTATGTCCTTATTCATGTACACAAATAAGTATATTTATTCCCGAATGGAATTGGTCACAGTTCCATCCAAATAGTGAATAACATAAGGCGCTTAAGTTGCCTATGTCACTCAATCTGTGCCACGGCAGTTAGTGTCATCATCCTTTTCATTTTTGTCCAGGTGAAACCTTTTTAGGTACACACAGCAGTTGACGGATAGATGGTTAAGTCCTGGAACGACAACAACCTGAGCGTTTTAATCGGGAGATGTTCACATCTTTTAGCGGTTATTTTGTGCGTGAATATGTCGCACTATTTTGCGCAAACCAGTGTGACTGGGAATGATCTAATGGACTACGTCCGCCTTGTTCGAAGATAAGGGCGGACATTTTCTTTCATCCGTAATTATTAGGCCAGCAGGAATGAGTGTTCTTTCATGCACAGAGATTACTCCCATACTAGGGGCAATTTTTCCTCATCTGTCTTAATTGAAAACTATAATTCATTGATTAAACAAGTTGAGTTTGCTGCATCGCTTGTGGGTCTTGTCACTGTACTGAGACATCTAGTGAGGAGTTCTGACAAGAAGTCCATCTTGACTGGCAGGCCACTAAATAAGGCTTCCCGTTCTACTATCTAGTTTAAGTTTCTCAGAATTTCGGTCATTCACATGCTCCTAAGAGAAATTCTCCCGGCATTCTTGGTTCCAATGGACATCAGTAAAATGTATGTACTTATTCTGTAGGGATTCATGTGAACAGATTCATGATTTGTTTCAAACCAAGGAACTGTATTTAATGTCTAGCTTGCAAAAAGCTAATAAAGATTGCTTACTGATTGGCTCACGTTTTCCTTCTGTGTATAGAATTTGGATGAAGTCATTGCTATTCATAGTCAGCAGTACATGCAGAAAAGGAATCTTCTTGTCTAATTCCAGTTTTACCACAAATTTAACTGAGCTGTGAACAGTCATACACTGCTCTAGTATTCGTCCAGCAGAACGGTTTGAGATAAGAAGTCACAATGTGAAACAACAGTGTGACGAACAAGCTCGCTTTCACCTATTCGTAATCATGCCGATACATAACATTATATATGATTTACTGCAACTGAGAGAGGTAATAATAGGTTACAGTTCTAGTAGCCAAAATATTGTATGTTTAGCTGTGTGTGTGTGAAACGGGTGGTAACCGAAATTGTAGGTTGGGGGGATGCGATTCACACTCATGACCCAGGTGTGTACGAGATTCGATAGATTTTTGGGGGTGCCGAGTGGGCCCGGGAAGCTTCAATGTCTGTACGAACTGTTTTCGGGCACACAACGAGGGATTGCGGGGACGAATGCTTATGGCCTCAGACCCAAGACTTCATCAGTATTAATATTCCACTCCGGACCTTGTAGATTATTCTGAATGCTTCAGTAACTTTCACTATATGGTTGGAATCAACCAAGTTTGAACAGCCTTTTAATCGTTCCTGTGTTTCACCAAGCCGGGCGGTTTTCACGAACCTGTTCGGATAGGTGCATAGATGTACGGCCAATGTACACTGCTTCACAAGAACAGGTGGATAAGTATACAGAATGAAGCTACAGGGACCGGCACACTATCTTTTAGGCCTAACTGCTCGAGTGACTTTGATGTAAACAGGATGTGGAACGCCTTACCGACAGCTCCGGACAATCTGTGACAGATGACGTCCACTGCAGTGTCACCCTTGGAGGGTAAACTGGTGTGCAGGGTTTTTTTTCCACAGTTGCCTTCTTATGTCCTTCTTCAGACTGTGACATGAAACATTCAGGAAAGCCGTTCTGCCGAAACGAATTCTGTAGGAAAAAAAGCTCCCCCTCTACGGTATCTTCAGTACAGATATTCCGTGCCCCATTGACCAGGCAGCGTATTTAAGGCGTACTTTAAGCAGCACAAAACTGCATAAGTGAATATGCTGGCTGTTCCAAGCAGTTTTACTGTGTACGAATAGCCGTGCGGAGCCATCCACGGGACGACTTGGGCAAACATCCGAATATGATATCCTGTCGTTTTCTTCCGTTTTAAGCGTGAACTGGACGGTTTGATAATCTCTATACATGAAAGAACACTCATTCCTGCTGGCCTAATAATTACGGATGAAAGAAAATGTCCGCCCTTATCTTCGAACAAGGCGGACGTAGTTCATTAGATCATTCCCAGTCACACTGGTTTGCGCAAAATAGTGCGACATATTCACGCACAAAATAACCGCTAAAAGATGTGAACATCTCCCGATTAAAACGCTCAGGTTGTTGTCGTTCCAGGACTTAACCATCTATCCGTCAACTGCTGTGTGTACCTAAAAAGGTTTCACCTGGACAAAAATGAAAAGGATGATGACACTAACTGCCGTGGCACAGATTGAGTGACATAGGCAACTTAAGCGCCTTATGTTATTCACTATTTGGATGGAACTGTGACCAATTCCATTCGGGAATAAATATACTTATTTGTGTACATGAATAAGGACATAGGGGAAATTTAAGTAGCTATACTCTAGCTGCTCTCATGATAAGTATAGGAATTTCGAAGACACTTATATTCCTACGTGATGCTTCCCAACATGGCCTTTGAGGTTTTTACAAGTGTACAGAAATACTTTGACTTAACCCATAAAACCCAGCACATTACACAAGTAAACGCGATAAAGCACGTTTACGGACTTCCGGCGTCATAATGCTACCGGATGGATTTTCTTACGGAAACTGAGTCATTACCATATCCACAACTGCATTAGGAATATCACCCTCTCTTAAAAATTTAACCCATAACCTATTGCGAATCCCCTTGAAAGCTCTGTGGAGAAATATTATTCGTGGTTACCTAAAATTCCTATTTCTATTGTCAATGTCTTGTCGAGTACATATCATCCTAATTCCTGGGTCTTCTTTAAAACCCGGTCTTGTGAATCACATGATATTTCTCATCCATTCAGGCACAGGTTCATTCTGTCTTATTCCGTTACATTTTATTAGCTTATCACGGGCAGATGTAACCAAAGTTTTCGTGCTCCGCTAACAGTGTGAAACACTGTCCCGTTCTACGGATCTGAGAGTTATAAACTCTGGGTGCAAAAATGCTGTCTAGGGAAACAATTCTCGAGTTTATTATAACCAGTGAACTTTCGAGTGAAGAAGTTGCATTCTGTACAGTCCTGACTTCCACGTTGATGACAACTACAATCCCACCTCTGATTTATTTTTCTTCTGAGAGGCTTCACTACTCCATCCCATGTGATCCATTATGATGAGATATCTACAAGCACAGGGCGGCAGATGAAAATCAAATACATCAGCATCAAGTACTATGATTATGTTCCTAATAGACGAAATTCTGTTACAATAATATAATATACTAAATCAATTGTACTTACGGAAAATCAGTTTCAGCAAATGGTTTTGAAGAATTTGACCACAAGGAGTGATCGAAATGACTGACCATATACTCAGCAGTCTTCCATAAAAATACCGGCCTGCAATCCGTTTTGCTCACTATGGGATCCGGACGTCTCTGCAACATTTCTGCTTAACCTGGTTGCCGAGTATTTCTTATTTTTGACCTAAACACAATCCACGTAATTTTTTATGGAATTCAATATCGTCAAATGGAGAATTGGCGAGAGCAGTTGGGCTCCCGTTTGATATTGCTAAAGGAGATCATTTTCTACCTGGAGTGTGGTCCCATATATCGAAAGAGTTTTTTCTTCATTTCACCAAAAATGTTGACATCTATTACCTGCACCTCTCGCCCATGTAAGATCCACCACCTTCGATCTCGAAATCAACAATGCCCAAGTTCCCTCATGGCTCAAATTATGTGTATTTCAGTCTCACTTGAGTTGATTGGCTTCGTAACAACCCCTTCACCTAAATGGAATCTTCCATAATTTCTTCGGCAGAATTTGGTTCGCTAATTCAAACAAACAATCGGTTTTCATTTAGTCCACAGCAGTTTATCCACTTACAATTTCTTCAGTTGTTTGCCGACATCTGCATTGGTACCAGCCAGTATCGGATGTACTGAATTGTTGTCTTCTCTATGAGCAACGGCAGAAATCTTTCCACTTAGTTCGATTAATATGATCCGTCTTGATTCAACGCCTGCAGACTGTTCTTATGCGGTCGCGGTCAACAAGGTATCCTTGAGACGTTTCACCTCTTGATTTCATCTACTTTCACTTTGCCAGTAGCTAATGTAATAATTCGAGTGCCTGAGGAGGTTTTAGGAAATGCCCCACGTCACGGATTTAATATGACCACAAGATTTACGGCAAGTAAAAAATGGAGAGATTCACATCGACGGACTATCCACTTCTAGCCATGTTCTCTACTGTAAGGCGTACATTCGAGTACGTTCAGATGTTTTTATTTTGTGTGAAATCCAAAAATTCTACTACAGTCGCCAACAAAACAGATTATTCTGATCCACCAATCGCCATCGATTTGTTCGGAAATTATTGATTACGTCTTTGAATTTGTTGCATGCGTACCTGACGCACCTGCTCGCTGGTAGTTTATTTTGTCAGATATGCCGTGATTTGCTTATAATTTTTTCGAATTCCGTTCACCGAAATGGTTCAAGAATCCCCAATCGAAACTGAAGGACTGCGACTTGAGCTAATTAAACAGTGCAAAAATCTGTCAGAAAGCGCACAGGAGGCAATTTTCAGTGCAACATCGGGTAACATCTGATGAGTGCAAAAGAAATGCAGACGTTCAGCTATATGATTAACGGGGGTAAAAGCTCTCAAAAGATGTTATCGAGCGTAACGATGTGTGAGATTGCTCCTTACCGCCTCAGGACTCACTCAAGAGCATATAACATACACCAGCCGTTATTATCCAAAATAATATTCCGAAATCCGATGGCACAAAATAAGGAATTATGATTGCGAAAAAGTTGGACAAATATAGTCGTGGTTTAATCCACCATATATTTCGTTGGTTTTCACCGATGAAATCAGCGAACACATTCGTGGAATGAACTTCAGCATGGAAATTCCACATTTCTCACTTCTAGTTTGAGAAAAAGGCAAAAACATTTACATGGAAACGGCGAATTATCGGACAGGTGAACAAATATTTAGGAAATAAAGCTCACTGAGAACAAACGATATGAATATCCAGTGTCCATACAAGTCGACTTAACGGAAATGGCGTCATCATTTGCCCATAATAATAAACAACAGAGAATTCATGAAACCACAAGTTTATTACTGATGAAATAGTCAAATTCATATACCAACGAAAGCTAGCGCGGATATCCATTTGTTAATGGGTATGAAGTAACAGAAATTGTACGGAAAACCAAACCAAAGAATTTTATATGATGAGAGAAAGAGAAGATAGTGCTGTTTCAGTATTAGGCTGAATGACAAGAGAAAAATTAATCCTGCATAACATTTTTTCTACATGGGTGCCCCTTATAAAGTCCATGTCTGAATAACCATTTGAACCCTCAAAATTTTTTGACTGAATTACACTGCATTGTATTGTACAGACTTTAGCCTACACTAAATGATGTTGCATTTCCTTCAAAAAATGTGGGTCTAAAAATTAAATGACGAGAAAGAAAATTGATGGAACAGAAAAATACACGAATCGCCTCTTAAAGAATATAAAAGCGCTCATCCAGGAATAACTAAAACGCGTTAGGATAAGCTGCTCAGGAATTCGCCTGAAACTCGACCATGGTTTGTCAAAATTCGTGCTAAATATGGGACAGTGGAGTTTCTGTAGATATTGATCCTAGATGTTACGGAACGAAAAGCGAAACGTGTCGAAATATGAGCAACATTTTGGAAGATCCTTGGGCAGAGGATGCGTGGGATCAGAAAGAATTTTGAGAGCAAATATCTCACATGCTGATAAGTGCTTATCATATAGATTAAAGAAAAAATAAGTTTGTGGTATGAAGGATACGCGGCTAAAAATTGATGGCACCCGGCGAAGAATTTTAAAATCATTTTTCAGAAAACCTGGAAAAATGACGGGAGGACAGTAAAGAAGAATTGGAAAAACACACTGGTGTAGAAACCAGGAGATGGTGCTTTGTTTCACCTTGTAGTGTCGAAGCTTTCTGAGTTGAAATGACAACCGTCGCAGATTCTCTACACAGGCAGAAATGTGAGAAGTCCACTTCTGATTTTCGTCAACAGTAACTCCTATATATTTCACATAATCAACCCTGGTAAGAGATTTCGAATTGATGGAAGATGCAACGGATGGGCAGGCCGACCGAGGGAGAGAGAGAGAGAGAAGATATTCGAGACAACTAGATATGTTGAAATTTAAACCAGTTCATGCAGAGAAATCATACACGAAAGATAGGTTGTTAGAAAAACTTTGACCATCATTGTTCGAAACGGCTTGAGAGAGGGCAGCATCATCAGCATACTTAAACAGGTGACAGGGCGGACTGGCTGATAAATGGCTGATGTAAGTAGAGAAAAGAAACGGTGAACGAACAGCACAATGTAGCACGCCTGAGTTGTTAATCATCGGTTTGGGAGTTTTACCGTCCATTCATGTGCACTGGATTCAGTTATTAAAGTAATCAGACAGCCATGTTAACAAAGAACTGGGACAACCAAATATTTGCAGCTTGTGAAGTAGAAGAGACCGTGGGACTGAGTCAAATGCCGACGAATTGACCAGGAAGGCGCAACGCACAGATTTCACTGATGCGTTCAAGGACTCACAAATGTGATGTATGAGGGAGTTGATTTAGGCAGACTGAAAAGGGTCGTCAGGAGGGTACATCGAAGAACTTAGACGCCTAAGTATAGCACTCTCCGTCGGTTTAGGACCAGAAGATGTTAAGTTGATGGGTGGAAAACGTTTTGCCAAAGCAATAGATCCGATATATTTTGGGATGGGAAAATGGTGACGGGTTTTCAACAGAAAGGAATGGAAGAAGAGGTTAATGACGAATCAATTAGAGAAGTAAATGCATCGATCAGAGCCACAGCACCATGCCTTAAAAGAACTGTGTGCAAACTGTTGGGACCGACCCCTGTGTTAATTTTAGTGGTGCGGAGAATGTGGAGCACCATTTCTTCAGAAAAACTGGTAAATGCCCTATCATCTTTCTGACCGAATACGATCGGGGTATAAGTGGAACGATGGATGAATGCACGATTAATGCTGTCCACATCCATAGGTGTTTTCCTATGCTTTTCGTCCTACACAACAGTCGAACACCTTGCCATAGCAATTGGTAGTTGTTACCATTCAAGAGTTGGCTGGCGAACGACGTGCCGATGTGTTGGATTTCCACTTTTATTAGGTTGGAAATGTACCGCACGCTTGAGTTATAACGGGTTTTGTGAAAATGCTTTTTGTGTCTTCTTAGAGATTTCAGTCTGTGGGTGGAGATACAGCCATTTGAGACGAATAGTTTCTGAGGGGCAGCAAATATCACAGATTGAGTTGGCCGTCTCTGTGAGATGTTTGACATAGTCATTGAGCAGCGATTCAAAAGAGAAACAGGTAAATGCTAGTGGAAGGGATTTGTGAAGAAGAATAAGGCTGTTGTGTGAAAGTTACGGAGGCTAACTCGGGTTTGATTTGTTCGCCTGAAGGGGCGGAAAGCTGACCTAGAGAACATCTTTGGCCTTAACAAAAGCAAACGATGGTCGTTTCTTGATATTGGCGCAGGCAGATTCAAGGAAAGTAAATCAGGATGGTGGGTAATAACTCTATCTAAATTCGAGCCGCCTCTGGTGGGAGAAACGCAGAGATCAGCCAAATCAAACACAGTCAGTGGTAGGGTCGATGCATGATCAAACTCACCTACAGTAATATGTAGGGTATCTTCAAGAAGAGGAAGAATAAACGCTAAAAAGAAGTCGAAGAAGATGCGATATTTTGTTGCGAGCTAAAGGGTTTAATGTATAAATTCATAATGATTGTGCTGGTATGGCAGGAAAATCTAGGATGACACTGTGTCACGAGACATTCAAATCCGTTGAGAGAGCACGTATAAACAACTTCGAACTTGACAAACCAGAAGGAGTTCATGTATGCTACCATACCGCCTCTAGTGTTCTCCAAAACTCTGCCCTGTTGATGGAGTCTGAAGCTGTCTATCGACACGAGTGAATCAGCGGCATCCGGTTTCAGCCACAATTCTTGTATGCAGATGACACAAATGTGAACATGCATCGGTGATTGAAGTGTGAGGGACAGATCCGACATTTTCGTAAACAGAGGGCGGATGTTGATACTAAACAATGCTGGAATGGACATGTTGGCTGGAAGGATGAATTTAGAAGCTGCCCGCCAGCCAGCACGAGTGCCTCTTTTAGATCGATTGGAAGCTCACTGATTTGCAAAACATCGGATCCCAGTATATGTTGAAAAACGATACGGTGCTTGGGCAAAAGTAATTCCGAGCGACTGCAGCGTCAAACGGAGAACATGATCGGACTAAATATCCAACAACAAAATAACGAAATACGATGACACAATTGTAGCGCAGCCAGTCAAAGGGCGCGCGATAATGCTTACGTCCGGATCACTAGCCAAAAATAATGTTCAATGAAATCTTATCATCATCATCATCATCATCATCATCATCATCATCATCATCATCATCATCATCAACATCATTATCACCGTCATCATCAGGGTTTATTGTATAGTAACCAATAAAAAACGAAGACCTCCCATGGGTAATATGGTCAGTTCATATTTTTAATGATTGGAAGATACTGACCAGAGCGATAACAATTAAAATAAAGGAGGACATTTAAGTGGAACGTATGTCTGCCGTAAAGCTAAAAATGTTATTTCATCCATGTTGGTAATGGTGTTTTAACCTGAAACATTATCAATCAAATTCCACGTCTGCAGCCGTTGGCGGGGACCATTTTTCAACAGAACTATCCACCTGATTTGCATCATGGAGTTCACGAATCAGCCTGATTATTTCATCCACAGAGAAGTTCAAACCGTGGTCCAAATTCAAAACCGCTCGAATTTTACGGCTTGGATCGATTATGTAGGCACATCTAAAAGAAAAGTGAATCAGAGAATAAGTTAATCACTCAGAAGACACTCACTTGTTACTATTGTTATGCATTTAGTATTTCATGCGAGCGACCAGGTAGACTGGTGTTTGATCCCCGTAGCAAGAGAAGTGGCGGTCCTAAAACGTTCATCATTAACCGGCTCCTGCTTCACAGGTATACAGTCATGATGAATGCACATGCATATGCTTTACCGATATGGTCCATTTTGATTTTGTCGGGATTGTGCTTGGGTAAATTTCCCTCGTGAGACCGGTGGTTTTGGTCGCATTGCCGTGCATACTTTGCTAACTGCTAACTGCTTCGATCTAGCACGTAGTAATGCCCAAACCAGAATCGAATCGTCTTGAGTGTCATGAATTTGATGAGTGAATACGTTTATTTAAAAAAAACAATAAAACCTGTCGTAAACAATGATTTAAACAACTGGATCTATCTCATCTGTCGCAAGAATTCCCTATGGAAGTAACTTAAATCGATAAATTAGGACCAAACTTATGAAACTCAAGCAGAGGACCGTACCGTACGAACTACAGCAGCCCCGAGAGTAATTACCTCGAGGACCGACTGAAGGGATGCGTATTACGTTTTTCTTAATCCCTATTAAATCAATTTTAACGATAAAACGAAGACGGCACCCGGAGGCAGTTGACTGTAGATAGACTGCTCAGGCTTATCGACATTCGGCAGAACTCAGGAGTAAATTGCTTCACTTCTCTAAGATTTATTAAAAAAACAAAAAATTAATCTATCGGATCGTAACAAATCAATTTTCAATCGTTACATGTGTGTATAGATTATGAGTCCATTTGCGAACAGCAACGGTGATTTGTAGACGGTTTTCGTCAGTAAGACAAGGATGATCTTCATAAAGAAGACATATAGTCCCAAGTTTTCAGTTTTTATTCTAAGTATAATTTCACATGGTGTCACCGTCCGTACACACTGCAGGTAATTCGAATAGCATTCTGGGCAAAAAAAACCAATGTCCGAGTAAACAAGAACCGGAATTACTGAACAGGTACGTACACCTGGTGAGCGACAATAAACGCAAAATCGTTTGAGTGCTTCGTAGGAGTTTTTTCTCCCACGTTCATCTAATATACTTGCAATTCATTCAGTCCTTTCAAACTTTAGTGAACGGTGAAATTGCTAAACTTCACTTCTAAGCTGTTTGTTGTCATGGATTTGTAACTTATGATTGCAAAGAACGAAACTGCCTGGCAGAATTCCCCTCATACTGTTAAGCATAATTAGTTTGGGAATAGAAAAGCATAAGAATGGCATGAACAAGTTGAGTAAACTTTATGCTTAGCTGCCAGTAGATACTAAGCCGTAGATGACCTTGCATGTCGGGTGATAAGTCCGGCAGTTAGTCGTGCTTTTCGTATGTGGAAGCAACAATCCAAGAAATCTAATTACTTTCTTATTCAAGTGCACCATTTTCGAGGCCAACAGAGGGCTGTTGAGTGGGGAATTGGACCGGCGATAGGAGGACTGGAACCCGCGAACTTCATGTACACACGACCTAACCTAATCTGTTTGGGCACCGCGAGCCAGCTATAATGGACACTGAAACGACCAAGTGCAACTTTGATGGCCTAATTTCCGTCTTTGATGAACGAATTGTAAGGATAATCTATGCAAAAAGCGATATCCCCTCGTGTAGTCAAATAACAGACTATTCATATTCATTGAATCAAGAGAAAGCGAGTACGACTACCAAAGCCGGCTCCCGGCTATTGATCAGTCCACATTGGGAATGGACAAAATAAGTTGAACTAAACAGTTTTCACGGGCTATTCTTTAATTATAACAGGATCCTCGAGTGTTCTTCCCATTTCTAAATGATAACTGCATTATCACTGTGACGAAGGAATAAATCATTGCAGGTAGGTCATAAAACATTGAGGCATAACTGGGATCAGAAATGAACATTAATTTAATGACCAACAAAATGTGCATCAGTTTGCTCATCGGAAACTTTTATTCCAGACATATTGTTATTGCAATTTGTAAGGATGCTAAGTGAGAATTGTGAGAATGTCTCACGAACGCTAGATTTATCGTTTTTACCAGAAAATGGACTTTTTAGTCTGACTGCGCGGTGGTAGTCCAAATCTTTGCTGAAATCCTTCCACCGACAAATGTCCAAAACTTCCAACACTAAGATTTTAGACCATATGATAAAGTACTTCCACGAAATATTTGAAGCCATTGCCATGACGACCACTTTCAGTGGTCGCAAAATAAAGTAACCAATCAGAACACAGCATTATGCCAAGGAACGCACCTGGTCACCATGGCGATCGAAGCATTAGGAATGATTTCAATCTAGTTTTGACCACTTCTGATGTACGCAACAATATTATTGATTTTGCCTGTTATTTTCTTTGTTGGGTGTTCGAGACTTACTTGATTGCCTGTCCGTTGTGTTCAATTGCCACCCCGTAAGAACGGCAGATTTTCAGCGATCGATCCCCAACAAGTGGAAAATCGATTGAGTTGTCTAATCCGTGGTTTGAGATTGGTGCGCGATACCAAGCGTAGTTAGATTCAACAGAATCACCAGTCACCGCAATGAGTTTGCAGTTGAACTTGTCTAAGTTGTCGACAATCCGATTTAAGCTGTGCAATTCACCGGCTGCATTCGCTGTGCTAAATGAAATTACCAGGAAATAATTTTGAGGGCATTCAACATGGAATTTATTTTCACACTTGACTAATGGTCCGTCTACTGTAAATCTGTCCCCAAATGGACACATGGGAAAGTGAGGAATGAATTCTGCGATCCGAAAAAATGAAAACGTTTCACTAGGATACCGCACCCTGGGGCTTATCAGCTGTTAGTTTCAATGGCAAGGTTATCAAAACTGGGTTTAACAAAATGAGACCTTTTAGTTAAGTCGGATGAAAACACATTACGAGCAACGTACAGGTGTTAGTCATATCTTCGTTGTATGGAGCCGGAAATGAATCTAAATGGACCATATAGCTCGCCATGAAAAGTCACATTTGCTATTCCACCCCGAGGTTATCTTCAAAATAATGAATATATTTGAAATTACCTATAGAGAAAAACTTTGATTGAACACGACATCTGGAAACCATTTATAGAATATAAATCCCAAATATTCCAGACTTAAAAGAACAGACTGTCATCTGAAGTCGATACGGTAGTCCTCCACGATCTTAAAAACATGTATATTGAATTCGAATAGGAAAATTCTGATCTGGGACGCAAATTCGTACTCAATAAAAGTTACACCAACTATAAGTTTGAAGTAGCCGACATCCGATCAAAATAGAACATGTATTGCTTTAGAAAGTCGAAACGATGTGTTTATGAAGAAGTAAATGCATTCAGCTTGAGGCACGTGATAATATCATGGTTTTCTGACTGAATCGATCGTTTGTGCTGACTGGCCATCCATAATAAGCACTGAATGTGTCCATAACTATGAACGTCTTCCACAATTTTCGATACGGTAACTGTAAAAGGTAATCTCGAACTACCAGTCAACAATGGAACAGAAGGCTTACAAATTTCCGGAAACAAAAACTAACACCACGAAGCATCCAGGAAAGTTGTCCAGACTGATTTGTTGTATGTTGCCACCAGAAACACATTTTGCTACAAAATTTGGCGCAGTCGTCGGTGTTCTCTTCAAAGTATACTCCTCTCGAGACTGAACAAATGACAGCGGAAATTTTAAAACCTACCTTGTAATTGGCATACATAGCTGAAAGTCGCATGGGCGAAATGATTAAGCAATGTCAAATTCTATGAAATACTAAAGTATATTCAATTTTAGGGATAACTGGTGTAAACAGAGGGAAAATGAAATGTACTCAGCGGCACGTAACCTGTTTGGCAACTATTTCCGCTTATAGGCTATGATTATCGAATGCAGCCCAACCCAATCGAGTGCATGTTTGTAATGGTTGATCAGTCAATTCCCCGAATCCAAAATAACAGTCATCGAAAGTCTGTTCAGGTATATTCAACCTCAGATCAAATAATAAACCATACTGGAACGGGCAGTCATTTTTCTTTGTCAACTTAAAGGCCTCCAAAGAGGCAAATTCGTCTCAGTAACTTTTAGAGATTTCTTGGTTTAGAAAATCTTTGTGTTAGTAAAACAGTAGATACTAGGATAAATTTCAAGATGTTGTGGCCTTGAAAAGTGAGAATATCACAGTTATCGTTTTTTTCCTGTTGTAAAGCCACGCTGTATGCTGAACGAAAGAAATGTGTAGAAAGCAATGTACGAATTTAAAGGTTTATTGAGAACAATAATGCGGATAAGGAAAGCCGAGGGATTGGACGGGATCTGAAAGATGCACATGAGGCTTGACAGGTGGTCTTTTTGTGGCAGCCGCGTTCCCGGCTGAACCGTGTCACAGTTGAAATTTTAGCCTTCAGCACTACGATATACATAGAAACATTCTGGAAATATTTTGTGATCACTTGATCGGACGTCTTGATGTGTACCTAAAAGCTGGACCACCAAATGTGCAGATAGATTATAATGCCTGCCGACAGACAGACAAATCCTCGAAATCTTGGCTCGAAATGAAAGGCGCTATCTTCCATAATACCCAAAGGTGTTCCATCAAAAATATTTATCGCATGTCTGCCTAGCTTTGTATATCATACAGCATTTAATGCAAGCTGAAATGTAACCTTTTCTTCCAATAACGATTGATCGAATCAAATGAAAACTGATTTTGGTGCCCAGTGGTCTTCTCAGATGCTCTGCCCACCCAAAAGTGATGTTCACCTTTCATGCAACTTTAATTTTCATTTCATATATACTCAACCTCATATTTAAGGCCCCTATAATTCATCTTCCATAATACCATTGATATGAAGAAAGTAACCTGCACCTCATTCGTTTTCTTTTTCTCCTTATGACTTACAATAGCTATGGAAAACGGCCATCAAACGAATATCCTTTAAAATAAATAACTACACAATGCCCAATGAACAGAATCGGCACACCCAGCATATAAGTTTTGAATGAAATACCGAATATAAGGTCCATAAGTTGAGAATAATTTGGACGGCTGGAAGACCTATTTTTAGGGACCGATTTCCAGTGTCTACTTTCAAATCTCAACATAATTTGGTCCAGATGCGAGGGCTCATAACCTACTGCTTATAATTTGTTCTGCTTCACTAAAATTATATTTTCCAATCCATTTCAAAATACTTACTTTTGTTTTGGTACGTAGGACCAGGTTACCCTATTGAGTATATCGTCCTCAGTCAATGACAGTTGCTGTCCAACGAGCTGGCACTTAGTGGAACTTAGAGAACGCATTCGATGAGAATGCTATCCAGTCAAAAATGTGATAAACTCACCATACACGCCTTGTGTCGTCTATGCGGGATTATTCATTCCACATTCGTTAACTTGTATGTGTGCATACCACAAAGTATTTACCCTTTGAACGAATCCATTTTGTTCATATGAGAAACGGAAAACGCAAACAAAAACTGGTAAAATGAACCGAAAGGCATATTCACGGTTCATGACCTTATTGAATAGCGCGGTGCACGCTGTGAGCTTTTGTCATGAAACATTGAATAATTGATCGCAGATAGTTCATGAATTGAAAGAAACATCACTGATTTAGACTTGGTCAGTTTTTTTCTGCAATGAAGGTCGTAAGCATATTTTAAGATGTGTAGCAAGTTCAGGATGAATCTATGGCTAAGCTGTTCTGTTCATCTAGGAAATGGTGTCACTTGTTCTGATGTTCGAACGACTTGGTGAAAACGTTTGAATACAAGGTATTGACCAGAACCATATAATCACCTGCATCCATCCTGTGAATCTAACCACGATATACCATTGTTGACACTTAACTAAACCGATTTGCTACCAATATGCTGATTGCAATCAATGTACTTACTCACAAAAATGGATGCTCACGTACGTGACAGTGAACAAAATGCTCCTATCCACCGAACACCTGGAGTAGGTAATCCAATTGGACGCATCTTGTTCCTCGTTTTCATTGGTTTATTATGAACGGGGATTTAGAAAGCAGCATGTTGACGGATTTCTGCAGAGTTCATAATCACCTTCCCAGTCACGTGATGCCCGTCGTCCGAGTGACAATACCAGTTTGAAATTATTGCATCTGACATACCCATTCCCGTGGATTTAAACAAAGCGAAAATATCCGGACCAAACGACGTAAGGAGTGTATCGAAAAATCGATGTGCCATGTATTGGTTTTTATTGTGAATGATTTAATGTTAATAACACAGCGTTGTTGGTAGATGTAATGCGCCAACGTTTCGACTACCGTGGGTAGTCTTTCTCAAGGCAAGTTTTACAATCAAATTTGTAAAACTTGCCTTGAGAAAGACTACCCACGGTAGTCGAAACGTTGGCGCATTACATCTACCAACAACGCTGTGTTATTAACATTATATCATTCACAATAAAGCGAAAACAAGTGGAAAAATTGCGAGACAAATGTCAGGGCTGCAGTTTTAAATTTTCAACTCAGTTACAGAATCTGTGATTCGAGACCTTATTAAGCTGACGGTAGCGGACAAACGAATTTATTACATGACATTCAAAATTAACACTGCACATTTATTTGAAAAACCTCATTCAGCACACTTGGAGGACATAGATACTGCAAAAATGCACATTTTAATCAACAGAATTATTGCCAGTGCAATGCAATAAATAACAACTGATCCAGATTCGGAAAGTCAAACATGAGAACCGTTTACAAACTCAAAATAACCTTCTGGAATTAAACAGAAAGTTCATTCACAGCACAGAAACTCGTGTCGGATAAGTAGGTCAGTTCTCCTTTTCCACTTAGCAAGACGCCTTCGAATATACATACTGGCGCTTCCGTGATCACCTTCCTAGATTTCCTACTTCGTTCTCTGCCGCTGAATCCACAAATTGTTTGAGCAAGTGTTTTGTGGGTAGGATACACCCTGTCAACATGGTTTACTTTCAGCTTTCAACTTTTAGTAAGAATGCCCTTCGCTTTGCTTCCTAAACTAAAAACAGTTTCATTTATCACCCAAGCGGTGCAAAGAGTTGGCAAAGTATATAAATTTCATTTTAGTTTTACAAACTCATATGGAGGCAGAGAGCTGAGAATGGCATCCGCCCACTTCGTTGAAATCAAATTTGCACAGATTAGTCAAAGTTTTAATTGCCGTCTCACAATACCCCCAAATTTAAAAAGGCGAACAAAAAACAATGAAATAGAGAAACGTTTTGGAGACAAGAACGCTCTTGACTGTAACACTGGACCATATTGTTCATTGTTTTCGAACATCCACCTTGGGGATCTTGCAGACCACAATCAAACAGTCTAACTGGATAGGACTAATTAACTCAACTTAACTGCACCATCATCCCAATGCCAAAGTTAAAAAGAAGTGAAACCTGGCAAGTCTGCAAAATCTGTTTGCATGAAACAAGCCGGCTTATGACACGACTGACTCTGCCACCATCCCTGAAAAAGAATGACGACAGATCACCTGGTCTGGCTCATTAATGCTTTTGGAGAAAGCATACCTTCTTGGTGATTTCCATTTCTTATGGCGAACGGATACCTGTTTGCATCGTTCCGTTTGCAGGCCTAAATGAGAAGCACGCTGTGAAAGCGGGCCAGATAAACTGATCCCTAAAATGTTCTGGTCAATTCATTAGTTGACACTCATTGCAGTGAACCATCGCACTCATTGATCCTTTGGCTTACATTTGGCTTTTACGGAACAATACACCAAATAGGTGGATAAAATTTGTAGTCGTTTCCGAATACCACAGCCTTGCACATTGTCCTACAAGTTATTACTCACCACTGCCCGGTGTTATTTTCTTAAGCTCTGGGTCAGTAACCAACTCGGGAATTTGTGCATCTCATTGTTTGCGACAATCAAAAGGAAGACTCTGTAATCAACCAACACAGCAATTGAGAATGAGGATATACGGTTTTTTGAGGTCTGCATGATTGTATTTGTTCGTGGCAGCTACGCAAGAGCCCAGGAAATTCTTGATCCGCTTCCGGTGGTGGTTCGGATTCCGGGTCTCTTACTGTGGCAACAACTGTGTTGTTATCTCGCGGTGCACGCTCAGCACGATCTCACTACAAATCTGACCACGAGGGCTCAAACCCGGATCATTGGATATGAAACAGTGAAGGGAGAGAATGAAGTCGTTTCTAGGGTATGGTGAGGAACAGAGACTTTGTGTACGCGTTTCGGAGATACAGTGTCTGTTTATTTTATAAAATCCAGCAGTTTTAGCTATGACAGAAAGCCGCCCTATCTCGTTGACGGTGTGAAAATTGAAGGCAACTAAGTGAAATGAGCACTTCAGTAGGCAATGATTGCAAATTGTCCTGCTCTTCATTCAGGATCCCCACCAGACGCATCTATTGAGCCGAAATTCTTCATGACATCTGCGTCCCCCATTTCAAAACTCGGAGGTTCATAACGCTTATTAAAGACAGGGTGCTGGAAGATTGCGGAATATCAAAGGTTTAAGGCTGCCCGCAACACAGAAGGGATTTTTCTTAGAGAATTCTAACCGAAATCTGACCCACAAGACAATGGGGCGGTAATCAAGCGCGGTAGCTCTG
The DNA here is from genome assembly GCA_008360955.1 of Fasciolopsis buskii. Lineage (NCBI taxonomy): Eukaryota > Metazoa > Platyhelminthes > Trematoda > Plagiorchiida > Fasciolidae > Fasciolopsis > Fasciolopsis buskii. The sequence continues at coordinate 23,331 of LUCM01011704.1, read as the reverse complement.
AACAGTAGCGTACTTATCATTCCGGATCCTTCTCAAATCATTGGGGAGCAACCCATACCCCCGGGCGATCATCTTGTGCGAAGACCGATGCAGTGAGGAACTAGCTTTTGCTTTTGATTCATCAGAATGGTCGATAAATAATGTCAAGGGAGCCCAGGCCATAAGCAGGAGATTAGGGTTCACAAGCAACGCTTTGATTCGAACAAGCACTTGTCCGCAATGCAGTTGGCAATGACTAAGTCAAATGTACGAGCTTGGATTAACTATTATTCAACCCATCTTTAACGACTTAATTGCTAGTTCAAATTGAATCCCTTGAAAATTCGATAACGATTTCATCAAGCTTCCATAGGTTTAAGTTCCAGCATGATTAAACGACAGGCTTGAATTAAACTCACCAGTATGATTTACTGAGTCGCAGAGGCTCTAAAGTTGTCATACGACATCGAAGTCCAGCCTCATTTTGGCGGGATACGGCAAAACACGGAAGAACAAACCATAGGAGCGATCGTCCAGTTGTAAGCGGAACGTGGAAACAAAAGCTATCGAATACCTCGCAGATATCACAATCTTTTAGTTATCATTTCGAACAAAAACGCAGCTCAAACGGTTACAGAATCGAAATCAATTTTCAGGGCGAATAACATGCGGAAATATTCGGTCCCATCGAAAGAAGGATGTTCGTTCGCACTTACAACAACGAAACTGGTAAAACAACGACAGCACTGTAATTAAGATGCAAGAAATAGAAAATAATTAGCGAATCTCGCCAGACTTTCAACCGGGTAAGTTTAAGGTCAGTGTAGATGTGCGGAATGTTTTAAAGGACCTCGAATGGTGCCTTAATGATGTCTTGTGATGATTCACAACTAAAGCCGCTATTATTATTTTTCAAACGGTTATCTTGTCGATGAACTGAGGGAGAACACAAATTGGACCCAGTTTCTCACGGATTCTAATCTTACATTAAACTTCGTCAGTTGGATCCGGCGCATGTTCATCTTTGATTTATCGAAAACTGCATTTTGATCGTGGAGCTTCACAAGACCATTTTGAAAGGGAATCACAATGCGGTCATTCGTTTTTTCATCCCGTCAGGATTTTAGTGAACGAGCTGCTATCCAATCAACAGAGTGAATGGCAACGGTTCTGTGTTCTGTTAGCCTTTTGTGGGGCTATTTCCACCAACAGACTGAAGCCACCACTGCGTTCCCCAAAACTGTTGACCTGCAGTGAATGTCTATCCTGGCGTTGGCTAATCGGCGTTCGATAAAAATCCGCCTAAGTTCATCGAAATTATCTGGTTTCCATTGTTTTTCCTCATCTCAGCCTAACGTCAACTAACGTTTTACGTGCGTGTCTGAGAATAAATGAAATTCTTGCATCACGTGGTTTGTGCCATCTATCTGTTCTACTCAAATAATATGATTCTGGATATGGTCGGTGAGAGGAGAAATATATCATTCACTTGTTCGTTCTCCTCTATGAACAAAACTTATCACTAACAGCTCTGATGCCCCTGGGAGGAGAAAACAAACCACGTTGACAACATACAGTTCTAAATCCGGGCCAACGAGTCATTGCCCGATCAAAACCCACACAATCGAGCGGCGCCTAAAGTTATGATTTTGAACCAAATGAGAACCGATACTTTATCGTGATACAGTACGACGGATAAGGACAAGCGACTAATGTAATAAATCTTACAAACCTCAAATCAAAGGTGACTACTCCACAAAATGTTACCCAATAGCACTCGAAGGATAGTACGTCTTCTAGATACAGAAAAGAGATAGGAATTTATAACATACGAAGGAATAACAAGATGGCGCACAGCGGTGTCCATTACGGAAGAATCCGAAAATGTGCCAGCCTGCAAGACCGGATCAGATAGGCAGGGTCAATCAATCATGCACGCATACAATCCAACCAGGGAACACCTTTATTGGTAAGCTGAAAACTAATCGGTGAAGCTAATCATAACCCCACAGTCGATGGGGCGATTCGAATGCAGTTGGTATGAGTGTGCCACAATAAGTTAACTGAAAAGGCAAGCAACGTGAGTCATACCGATGGTTGTGTGAACGTCAACGGTAGCGAAAGAACCAGTGAAGAAAACAAACTGACCGAGCCTAAGGAGAAAAGGGAATAACGATCGTTGGCAATAAAGCGGAATACAAAAACATCCATAGAACTATGGGACAAAAAAAATTGTTCAGATGGCTAAACAGCGCCCCGACGAAGCCTGCTTGGCTTTACTTAAGCTATCTACCCCACATGTTTAACATGATCATCGAAGTTAACAGAGATGGTACATTTATTAGTGTCATAACCGCACTAACGAGGGGAAGATGTCCACTCGCAGCGATGGGGTATACCTAGTCGTCTATTTTTTCTAACAGGCACACCTGACTCATATCCCACTAGAATAAAGCTGAGAGGACCTTGATGGCCACCTGCTTTATTCGTCTATCATGCCCGGTGTTGTTTCCCAAAATTCAACACAGCATTCATTCACCTCGCGATAATGGCTCACAGTGAATAGGCACAAAATGATCCACTGCTATACTACTTCGTATTCACCCCCAAATGAACCTGGAGTTAAGTCGAGGAACATATTACTGGGTCTATCGTCGCCGAAACGTGCCTGCCATAATCCATTTCTACTTTTAGTGGCGTGGATACCTTTCATGCAAATGGACTTTGGCCGTTAGAGGAGTAGATGCCTCTGTTAATAGTAACAAGCGCCAAGGCGTAAACACATCGAACTGCTATGGATCCTTATAGGTACCAATGAGCGATTGTTCGATATTCGCTCTACTTCCGTGAGATGTCAGCAACGATTCCTTGGTGAGCACTTGCTTTGGGGAAACGGCAATTAACGACATACTCGTTGACCTGATGATCCATGTCTAGCAACTTTCGAGATATCCAGGACTGAACAAGCAGTCGATCCAACTGCACACCAACTGTTTCTGCATTAGGTCATCAACAATGGCAGGCGGGAAAACATACAGCTACCTCACAAATCTAAATAGGTTTTACCGTCGATCACATTGCATCGACTTCAGCGACCTTCGCGGAATGACGAACGCAATGAAAGACACTAAAAAGCGTCCATAGAGAGATCATTAGGCTAACCGCATCATCGTTCAGGAGCACACAGTAGGGCAAGCGTCACAGTCTACCGTCTTTTCCCCAGTTATCTGTTCCTACAAAAGGAGTCAATACGCAAGAGCAACAGCGAGTCCACCTACAAAGGTAGAAAAAGATAAGAATATTGCTGCAGCCAACATATGAAACACAATCTAACAGTACAAACGCACGTGTTCCCAATCATTCTGATTCGACGCCAAATGACAACACGACTACCACTGTGCACGGTTCACTGACATATCCTTCAGTGTCTCCAGCCAGCTAGTTCACGGATATTTCGGACACAAACAACGAAGTTTTGTTGTTGAGCATTTTCTCATTCCACGTTGCCACGTCATCTGCTAACCTCCACATAACTTCTCTGACGCCGTGAAAGGAACGCAAAATAGGGTGCAAATTGGTAGACGAACGTCCATCGTATGCAACACATGACCCAATCAGCTTAACCTACTGAGAGTCTTTCACTGAGATAAGGTATTCTTGGAATTTGTACCAAATACTAGATTCGTCACCTGCACAGTATTCACCCAATCACTCCATCCAATCCTAGCCACGCTACGTACACCCCGGTAATCGAAAACCTCCAACCGATGAACATCGCCCACACGCATACTCTGTCTCGCAACCGTACAAAAAACTGAGCGCACTGCGGTACAGTACACACGACCTTTCAATTTGAGTTCCACCGAAATATCGGGCCGACATCACAAGTGCCTCGGCCTAGCGTTAGCTGCTTGAGTCTTCGATATAACCGTGCACATTTCTACAGCCATGCAACCATCGATGGACACACAGCTACCCATGTAAGTGAAAAGGTCCAGTCTTTGATTCCTCTCCATCCGATATTAAGTTCTGGATTACCGTCGTCCAATGTTGTAACAGCAGTTAACACTTGCCGCTACAAGACTGGACGAAACTAGCCCATCGCGCGAATTTTACGGCAACTAATTAGCCTCCCGCAGCCCTTTCAGGTGGAACGCTGACCCCGTCCGAGGAAGGGTGCAAAGCAATCCACTCCAGTGGTAGCATAAGTGAAGTCACTTTCTGTCCATAATAACGGTAGGTCAAACTTCGCGTGTTTCACAGGACGAGAACACCTTATTCCGCACCACTTACATCCGTGTACGATGCAGTGGCTTCCTTTAGAATCCACTATTTGCGGCGAAGTAAAGAACGGGTTTTTCGGTTCCCATACGTCCGGATTCGTGACACAAGCGAATGATGGCTCTGGCTACTGGAAGGCAGGATTTCGATGCCCTTCGACATTCGTTTACAAACATATACGAGGCTCTCGACAATAACCGGGCTAAGTTGGCTAAACGACGAGTAAATCTTAGATTTCAGAAGATCGGTGGATCACCCCTTGCTTACAATAGCTAATCCCTTGAGGCTACACATAAATGAAGACTGAGCGCATTGCTCCCTTATCTCCCAAAGACACAGGGGTCCTCCGTCTCGACTTGCATGATCAAACAACCACTTAAATCAAATAAACCACGCAATCGCACGACCTAGCTTGGTCCATGAGGAAAAGAAAGTAAACAGTTTATCCGTTGTTTGGGTTGTCATAGCATTCATAGCAGACGTGGCAACACTCCGACCCAACACTTGATGATTGGACCCAATTTCTTGGGCGTTAGTAGATCGCGGCAATGAATAGAATGATCCGCTAATGAATACATACCAGTTTGTCTTGGAAGGTGCACGTGATAATTGTTCCAGTCCATCTTGGACTACTGCTTCACAAGTGAACTCCCTGGTTCCTAGAATAGGCGAGGAGTCACTCGCATCACTCACTTCAGCTTCATGAACTCGGCAGGTGTAGATGAGAACGCGGTTAGTCCACCAAAATTCGATTGAGGCCACACTTGAGTTACGTGCAGCTATTTGGCCTGTCAAAAGTTTCACGGATGACAACAATAATGGTGGGGACAACCTAAGAGTTTGAAAGCATATTTTCAACGGTCTTTCACTGCAATCTCAAGAGGCCTTTCACAGTATCACTGGATGCGTACACCTCTGCAGGAAGTAGCTATCGTCAGTCAGTTCCATAAACAAAGGATGAGAAGCCAAAAGTATCATACCAACTATTGAGGAAATTTACGTATTACGGAGCTGCTGAGAGGCGGCCGATCATAAGTGAATTCCAAGTCCAACCTATACTACCTACAAGTAGCTCGGCACAGCAAAAGAAAAATACCACTGACCGCGGCCTTTTTTTAACATGCTACACGTTACTATAGAAAGAATGCCTATTGAAGATGTATAGTAAGTGGTAAAGGAATGAAGATAAACGAGATCGACATATCTTTTAATCACCCTTATTTGATAGAAAGTGACAACTTCAAACACTGGTGTTCATTGTTTGCCGTCATATTCATCATTGTGCATGCCTAACTAGTTTAAAGATCTTTTGGACCTAAAAATTTGTTGGTCGTAGCTCTATGCATCTATTTACACCTGGGAACAGACGCATGATTACCAGACCAAGGACGTCGAAAAATCTCAAGGTAAAATTAAATGCCAAACCTATAAACAGAGAAACCCAATGAATGCGCACTTGCGCTGACGATGTCTCCTCGACCGGTGATGAAACGTTCGCGATCCAAACGCCGAGTTCAGCAATAAAAACACCATGAATATCCCGCTCGATCTCAGCTGCAGCAAAGTGGGGCAAATAATTCACCTATGTTCGCGCTATACTTCTCCACTTCACATAGCCGCATTATTTGGCGAACTCCACTTGGCTTCTTCCTTACAAGAAAGTAACTCTGAATAAGCCACGGTAAGGCAGGCGTATTCACCGTATTCAACATGATTAGTGGTTACAATGAGGTTGCACGTTGACTTGGAGTCGGAGTTGCGCTAGTCCACGGCCCAAAAACCAGTACAAGATGGCTCATATCAAGCGGAAGATTCAATCACGCCTGAAAGCCCAAGGAAGTAGCCTCTTTGTTCCGCAGATTGAGGTTTGATCCGAACGGGCACATCAATAGAAAAAAAAATGATTCAAACAGATAAACTGCTTACTGTCTTACGGACAGGTTCTAGTTAAAGCGAAAAGCCTTCTTTCCCATGTAGTACCCGTTCAACATCTACCATATTTTAAGCAAGCGTTTCAGATGTTCAGGTGAAATGTGCAAAGCCATATGTCGTAACTGACCTAGGTGACCATGCCATCGCCAGTGTGTGAAAATTGATCAGGCTGATTCATACATACGCATCTGCTAACGTTCGGAGGCCAATAAATTGGACAGTTACGGCCAAGGCCAGTAAATGCTTTGCATGTATCTTAATTCCGACTGGTCCTTGGTATATGTTAGGCTCTTGAATCATGCAGATTACGTCTGATGCACAGAAGGTGACCCCTACTTACATGAGTTCCTGGAGTGCCCAAGTGCGAGTGTTTGTTAATTACTGCTTCATGCAAACAATTATATAAATTCCGGGATGACATAATCACGAAGACAACAAATACCCACTATTGACGATATATTGGATACGATGGGGTGAAGGGTGACGCCTGATGACTCAGGTGTTCTTAGGCAATCCATTTAGTCTGCAAGGGAGACACTTAGAGTTGCAGCCAACCGATTTGCACCAACGATCTGAATCTGAAAAAAGTAGTGACTGGTAGGTGATGTCATATCGTTAGGCATACAAAAACCCTCGAGTATGTTAGGATACTACAAGGGCCAGTCATCATAACCAAACGGATCCAGTGGATATTAAGTGATGGTTTCACGATGACGGTAAAACAACTTTAGGACACACTCACGCCATCTTAAATGACAGCTGAAAATTGGCACTGCTCAATGAGTAAATTCACGTATCATTTGATCAAATAGCAACAACGAATTTGGAGGCCCAGATAAGTGAAAGACCTTTTGAAAGAAAAACTGTGAGATCCAGTTCGCTCAAATATACAACAAAACTGAGCGCACTGCGGCACGGTAAACACGACCTTTCAATTTGAGTTTCACTGAAATATCAGGCCGACGTTAAAAGTGCTTCAGTCTAGTGCAATACGTTCGATTCTTCGCTATACGCGTGCCCACTTCTACTGCCATGCTACCATCGATCGACACGCAGCTGCCAAGGTAAGTGAAACATTCCACATTCTTTAGTTCCTCTCCATCCGATATCAAGTTCGGGACTACTGTCGTGAAATCCTGTAAAAGCACTTTACACCTTGAAGGTGCAAAGCACATGCCGAACTGAGTAATAGACCTTAAGAGTCTTTCTGGTTCACGTTGTGCATGATCCGCGGATTCGAACAGGCACACGACATCATATGCGTAATCTAGATTACACGGTGTCTATCCATTTCTCAGTTCGATTCCTACATCCTGGAGACTTCCTGAAGCATATTCCATCACTTCGTCGTCCATGAGGAAGTTGAACAGAAATGAAGAGATTGGACACCCTCTTCGAAAATGGCTAGTCGTATCGAATGGATTTGTTAGTTCACTGTGTACCTTCACACGACCACAGGTATGCAAATGCAATGCTCGCAACAGGTTCAGGAAATTCGCTAGCACACTACTCTGGTGGAGAGTACCGAAAAACAGTCCGATGGACTGAATAGAACGCTCATTTCAAGTCGAGTAAGATTACGACAGCAGGGTATGTGGCGCGTTTCCAGCAACTGGCGAAAAAAGAATATCTGGTCGATGCAAACTTGAACTAGAAGCAGTCCAGAATGTTGTTCGCGGATATTACTCCAGCAAACTGGTGTCACGCCGTGCAACACTAACGACAGCAGGACGTCAGTAACACTCGGGATTAAACTGATGCCACCATGATGGATATAATCACCCCGTGTGTTCTTGAAGACCGGTATCTTCAGTGACTCACTCCACGATAACTGAGTACGTTTGTGGTTCCAAATATCACGAGATATGACCGGTAAAGATACGATGACCAGTCAGGTCAAATACACTTAAAATGACATTGTGATCATTTACACCGAAGAACCATTTACTTACTAGCTACTCGAAGCACGTCGCTAATGGGCCCAATAACGACTTTATTTGTAATCCTTAATTTTGGATGTGCACAAAGTAGACTTATACCGAAAAGTTATTTTCGAAGTGGAATGGAAATCCACGCGATGCTGACGACAGGATCATGGGGCATCATATTTCTATGGCAAAATGCAAAGTCATCATTACCAACTTATTTCGAATGATCTGAAAATCATCTTTAAGAATACATAACCCCGGAAACTTAGCGGATTTGAAGGACTAGCCTCGAAGCCGTTAATCTTACCCGACAAAGATTAGGGGCGCGGTTGAGATTTTGTTCCAGTTAAAAACTCGCGGCAGTAGTACTGAACTTGGTGCTGAGCGGAGAGGAACTAATGATGGCAAACCGTTTTACTTACCTTGGTAGCTGGAAAGCGGAGGCAAATACGCGTAAATCGAAGGTTCGGGCAGCTTTTGCTGGACTGAAGCACTCGTGGCATGGACCTGAAACTGAAAAGTCATGTATACTGTGCTGCAGTGCGCTCAATTCTGATGTACGGTAGTAGACTACACTGGTTGGGCCATGTTTTGCGTATGACAAACACTCGTCTACGATGCCGTGCTGTATTTTCTGTTTCTTCCAAGCAATGAAAGAAGCCATGTGAGGGCCAACAGATGACGTGGCAACGTGGGATGAGAAAACGTACTGTGAACTTAGGCAAGGTAGATGTCTCACGCTTTCGTGGTAGGAGTCCGAAAGACCCGTCAACTAGCCGGCTGGAGACACTGAAGGATGCGGCAGTGAGCCGTGAACTGTGGCGATGGTGTTGTTAATTTCTATCGAATCAGAATGATTGGAAACACGTGCGTTTGTACAGTTAGAATGTGTTTCGTGTGTTGACTGCAGCAGTGTCCGGCCTGTGTAGGTCCCCTTCCTGTTTCCCTTGGATATTCACTCTTTTTTTATGGAAACGTATAACTCTGGGGGAAAGGCAGTGGTCAGTGAGGCTTGTCTTACTGCATAACGCTGAACGATGATGACGAAAAAGTCATATAAACAAATATCTTCAGCAACCAATGGCCGATAGACATCTCAACAAAATACCGTAAAAAGCTCCTTTTCATCGGGGTACGTTTCATCAATGGACTGTCTCGTTTGTTCAGATACAATTTGTTGGGTACTGTCGCTATTGTAGACAATTTTCAAGTGTCGACCGTTCACTCAGACAACATACCATCAAGATCGATACATTTATTATATGGCTATGTAAACAAGTAGCATTTGCTGAAGTAATGAGTTATCTATGCTGAAGAAAGAACCACAAACGGCGTACCCTAAACTTAATTAAATAAATCATGTTTTAAGTCGTTTAATCATGCATGGAAGTACAGCTATGTCTTCGAATAGATCGACGTTACCTATTGAAGCCATGGAGATTTAGAAACGAACTAAATCACCATTAGCAAGATAACAACAATACGATTAGAGCGTCTATAGGTCAGCGGTGTCAAGGCAGAATTCAGCCACAGCGATTCACTATTATTTTGATCGCAAATATGACACCATTAGATTGTACAGAAATGTTATTGTCTTCAATGTGGCTACTCTTTCAATCCTGGTTTGTTGTATGTACCTTCATATGCCTATGAAATCATACAATAAGTAGGCGTATAAGTACTCGACACTACTGGAACAAGAACTGCAAATCAGCGGACTCTACATGGTCCCATTAGTGCGACGATCGCTGATTTCTCAGATAGCTCTATTTAACATTGATCACTCGCTGTGATTTTAGGGAAAAATTCGTTGATCAGGCATTTTAAAAGCATCCCCAAGATCAGTGGTTAATAAAACTGTGTACCTAAGCAGGGCGAAGCACAAAACATCAATGGCGGAAATAGTGAATCCAGGAGCTTGATTCTAGAATCTAGCGGGGTCGACGTAATAGCTTCAAACAATAAATAAAAAGGACAGAAAGTTATAGTGAGGAAAAGTCAAAAAGCCAACACCGTTCAAGGATAATGTATGTGTATATCACAGCCGGGGGAAGATAAGTTATCAGGTAACCCCAAGATAAGAAACCATGAGACCAATTGGACATTTAGGTATAAATTCCAGGGTGTGTTGCTCAGGGAATGCACTCGGGGAGGTCAAAAGGATCGAATGTCCAGAAAAAAGTGAAACGAAAAATGGAATAATCATCCTCATACAGCGATGAATCTTTCGACGATACGGCACGGAATGGATGAGGCAAGATATTCACGAAAAATGAAACATGAATACTGCTTGAAAGAACAACAAAATGAGATTGTAGTGAAAGACAACTTCAATATGACAGAGCATGGATAACGAGTAATGCACAGTAACCCAAAAGGAACGACGGCGATCATGTGTGCAACTGAGAGGTAGAAGTCAAAAGGCGCTTATTTAATAAAAATGGTCTCATAATGGGTGATTAAAAGTTGAGTGAAGGCATTGATTACACCCATTACACTCAACGAGGCCTGGTGTCGAGACCAGATCAAACTAGGGCCAAATACCACCGACAAATTGGTTGCGTTCATCTTGTTCTCGTTCGCATATTGTGTAACCTGAACAACAGCAAACAACGGAAGGCACAATTCAAAAGTTCAGAGCGAACGACGAATAAGAAAACACATCCCACAAGAAATCCAAACATTAAACAGTGAAAAGATATCAAGTGACTATAGACTGTTATTTCGATTGATATTACAATTGAACGGTGTGAAAATTTATATCCGAATTGCACCAGTGCTGCAGAAAATAGGTTCCAAATGATTTGGCAGAAATCACTTGAAGTATTATGCTGACGAAATAAAGCAGCATCAACATTTTGGCGACACGTCCATCGACGCTAAAAGCCGGTGCCAATCAATGGGTACGCAGTGCGTAATTGGATTGTCCATTCTAAATAGATATTATATTCGCAAAAGAAAACATGGACGTCGGAACAACGACGGAAAACGAATACATAAATGAACGAATACTAGTCGTATTCAGAAACTTAGTCAAACGGACGATTTTCCCAAAAAGTCATACTCACCTCGGTAAGGAAGCGCATCAAGTGAGAAAGTATCTCGTAGTTGTCATCAGGTAATTTCGTGAGAACCAGTTCCTTGACTGCGGAGACTTTAGAACGGCCTTGGAGATCTGCGTTACCACCGGACATAAAACAGTGGGCAGACGAGGAAATAACTGGCTTGCTCCATATACTCAGAAATACATTAGGAAACGTAACATTAAATAAAATTGCGATACTAGCTGAATATAACTTGCTTTATAGTCATCATTAAAGTGATCAAACAATGACGGATGATGTGTCCACAAAGGCAGCAGACTCGAAATCACAAGACAGAACTGAACATACTAAGCAAGAGTAGCCACGGCCTGCCAACTTCAGCGAACTATCAGGTCAACACAAAAAATGCTTCGATCCAGCGTGCGCTGCTCATACACTTACTAACTTCCACTATCGAGCTATCATCCTTAGTCAGGAATCAGCCGAAAAAAATGACACGAATAATACGTCAAGCATTAAATACAGCATTATTGTCGTTCAGCACGTGCCGAATTCAGCTGCAGCTTTCGCGTGTCTGTCTAGTGCACGGCGCGCATGTTCCGTAGATTCGAACATGAACACAAAGTTGTCGGCGTAATCTACGCCGCAGCCTCTCAACATTCGCCAGTTCGTCACCAACATTCTAAGGGCCTTTTAAATCATCCATCATTACCTCGTACATGAATAAGATAAACACAAAATGGACAGAAGAAACACTTATCGAACGCCGTTCGCCTTTTGACTGGACTTCATAGGCATGCGAGCAAAGTGCTTACATGCGTTTCAAGAACAACTCTGGTACACATCTCCGGTGAAGAGTATAAAACAGATCCGTTTGGTCAACTGTATCGAAGGTACCTTTCATAGTGAGAAAATCACGATTTTCAAACGACCGTGTGTGTGGCACGTCTAAAGTAGTTGACGAATGAGATTTGGTTGTTGCTCGTGGATGTTACTCCCCCAAACCGGTCTGAAACGACGCAATATTATCCAGCCTGAGACCTCAGAAACCATCAGAAGTAAACTAATCCCACGATGATTACCATAGTCACTTTGTGTTCCAGTCCTGGATGTGGGCATAATCAGTAACTTGCCCTATGATAATGGAAAATGCTCCTCGTTCGAAGTGTCGCGGAGCAAAGAGTTGCCGCTATCAAGTTATCTCTACTGTGGGGGAATTTATCGGGAACTGTCAGCTTTCCTCACGCTAGTGATCAAATGCCCACCTCTACGGCCAATTCACTTAGAAGTTCAAGCGGCACTTCTCAAAGAGTCGCAGTTACTAATAGTGGAGCAACTACATTAGCTTGCTTCTTGAAGTATTCGGCACAATGGTCAACCGGTTACTGCTTGCACAGCATAGACACTCGACTTCCGTCGCACACAATTTCACTAACCGGAGTCACATTTAGGTCTAAGCAGTCTTTCACTTTTACAACTAGCTCAACCTACTAATTCCCGCGGTCCTTCTTAAAACTTACCGTTGACTCGTCACATCTCATTCTACGTCGGTGTACCAGTACGATCTACAGTATTCGACAGAACCGCATCAAGGGTAGCTTAGTGTTACATCATCCACTGGACACAGGGTACTTGTGGAGATACAGCATCATGTAACTGTGCAGTGCGAGCAGTGGGAAACTCGTACTAGATAGGAATAAACACCCCGTCAGGGTACAGTCTCATTGTGAGCGACATTTGCTAAGGAATACGGTGTTTAAACAATGTAGTCTTTGTAGTACTGATAGAATATGGTGGATTTTCAATCTAAATAATTTGGCGTAGCTAAATCCCGTGTTGCATAAAGCATAGATCACCTGTCTCACTGTACACTGTTCTCTGGGACAAACAATGAGTGGAGCTGATTAGTCAATGCCACTGCAAAAATGTGAATGCCTTAACAAGCAGAGTGGGCTATGCAGGTCCTGTTAGACCATGAGATTCCCACAAGCGATTGCTGATACGGCTCAATATCAGTCAGTGGTATTCTTGCATACAGAATCAATCCTCTGTCAGAGTTCTTCGAAGTCTCACACTGTACTTGACCTTCCATCAATTCTCGTCCATTTTTCTTCTAGGCAGACGTTATTATCAGGTACCAGCTAAAATCAAAGTAAACCAGTGTACGGTTAATGGTTGCAAAAAGGTAAACTGAACTGCCCGCTGCTCAAGACCATAGGGAATTTGAAATTCAAACATCAGAAGTTCGAGTAAATAGCACATAATTATCCCAATTTACTATTTAATCGTCCGGAACGAGGTTGTCCTCCTTTCGGTGCTATTCAACAATGCCATTAAATGGACAACCAGTCAAACAGCGTTCATTTACCAAGGTACTTAAGCAAACCCAACAGTATAGACTAGGAGCGCGTGATTTAGGATCCCCAATGTCCTACTTGGCAGAACACCGCAAACGGATTTTGATGAATAATGCCAGCAACATCTGTTCTGTTCCAAACTGACGAAAACTGCCCTGCTTCATTCATAGCATAATACGAGTCACCAAACGCACATCAGTCAGAACAAGTCGCTCGTTATATTTACTAGACAAATTTTGCAGTTCTTAAGGTCCACCGATTTGCCAACTGTGACAGTTCTAAACATATGGTGCGTTGTTACCAGACCAGCCACGAGGGTTGCAAAAATAAGCTAACCTTGTTCACAAACAAAGACGACAAAATGAGAAGGCCATGAAAAAAATTGCCAGGTCAACGGCCGAACAGGAATGAAGACTATATGAACGAACAAACCTTGAGATTAGAAGTTACCATCTATTACTTGCCAGAATATAATTCGCAGGGCTTTAAACGCGGCAAGAACTAATGATACAACGATCAGCAAAATAAAAACCCATCCGCAACTTTACTCATATTTACCAAAAACAGACTGGCAAGCGCAGTTCCTACCCTCTGGTTTCCAGGTTTATGACGTGTTAGACGTTTAAAAAAACCTTAGCCGTGGTAAGGGGATTCGAAATCGCTGACGCCCAAGAAGAACAAACATATGAAGGGCAAGAATACCCACTGTAAGTGTTCAACACCTCGTCATAGAGCTCAAATGTTAGAAGCGGTTCGGTTAATTCGCGAAGAAATGACTTCAGCAATGCTGCAGCCAAATGCGGGTCATCGAAGTCGCGGAGATCAACCGATTCTCCTGGAAAAAAAGAAATACATGCGATCTCAGAAGAGGGGAAAAAAACAGAACACAGGCGATGAATCAAGCGTCTGCAATAAAAAATGCAGAAAACAGATGCTACAGTGGCAATATCCGAGAGTCAACTGAGGAGCATTTGTCGAAAAAAGGGAGCATAATATTTCAAAATGACTGTGAATGCGTCACATTTTCAAATTCGCATCGAAATCAGCAACTGTAACAGGTTGCATTGATGTCATGTGATGAAAGAGCATATCTACAGGATAATTTGTGGAAATCAGAATGAGAATTTTTCGAACTTTTCTTCCACGTCTTCGTCACGTGGCCTACTGAGATTAACTAGACCCATCGAAAAATGTTTGCCGCTTCAATTGTTCAGACCACCCCACATGTGTCAATTAGAGACTGACGCAGTCACAGTGATCGACAAGCGCAAAGGCAATCGAGGTAGAATTTCTTTATCACAACTAGAGTCTAAGAATATCCAACGATATTATTGATTACAAAGTTCTGTTCTGCCCAAAAGTGATGAAATACACACGGTCTATCGTGGTTGTTGTCTCCAATGCGTATGCAACTAAAGGCACGTTGATTCATACAATAAGCGATTATTTATCTTATGCTTAGATCTGCCGAGAGCCGAAGTACTAATCTATAAAGCTGATCGTTTCCGGCCTTTGAGCAAAAAAGCTGATGAGTTGTTCTGCTCCGTTCTTCCGACAAGCGTAAGAAAAGTAAAATTCGATGGTCAATTCAAAGTAGCTTAAAAATGTCATGTCCACAAAAGCATTGATACGGTTTCTTGCGTAACAATATCGACTGGAGTGGATTGGGTGCTAGTTCGACAAATGCCAGCAAAACAACGCAAGTCGCAAAAATGAGAAAAACAACCAACAGGGGTCAAAATCAGCAGTAAGTGGAACGAACATGGGTGATCCTATGAGGACCGTATAATTAAAAAAACTGCAAAAACTGTCAGAAAAAAGATAGCTCAGAAAAATAATGAAAAATGTGTTGTAACCGATCGGCAAATATCACACCTTCAAACTGTATTTTGCTGAGAATGGAGACAGAACAAGTGGCAAGGCAAAGTGTTCAGAATGCCCTGAAATTTACTGACATAAATTAGAAAAAATATACGAGAAGGCAACGGCTAAACAAAGGAACCATGGACAGTAAACGAGCAACATCGCGAATAGACGGTCCAAAAGAGGAATCACTGCGGTGGGAAAAAACAGTTTTGACAAATCATAAACATGACGAAGCTCGACGAATGTTATACGGACCCTGGGTAAAGCGCCACATTAATGAGATCACAAAACGTCCAGCTTAATGAAATTCATTACTGTACTGCAACAGAGCCGTCAGATGTGATAGGAAGGTAGATAACCACCTATGGCTGTCTGTCTGATGATAGGCAAGCAGTTGTTGCACGTATTTAACGCCGAAACGCGGAAAGACTCAACTGTGTTCACAAAATAATGGACTATTCATCACAGCCATTCTGAAAGATAACTAAAAAGTCACATACATGCGATTAAATGACCTTACAGTAAACTGAAAGCTCAACGCCTAGGAAGATGAACGTGTGATTCCACAAGACATTGTAACGATCACTGTGAAACTGGCTACATGAAAGAATCACCATCAATACAGTAACCATCCTAAGAAATGAACTGACTAAAGAAGTTGAAAAGAATCCAGGTCATCAAACGGACCTCGCGTGGCAATGTGCAAAACATCATGAATATAAACGATCCGTGCCGTTAGGTAAACTAAAGAAAAGCCCTAACAGACATACGTACGCGTTGCCCAAGAGACAGAGAAAACAAAATGATTTTGAAAAGGTATAGCTTATCGGAACGGAGAAAAAAAGACAAGGGAAATATTCAAAACATCTGCACGCGCAAAAGTACATGTACATTGTATAAAAACACCTCACTGCCTGAAATTTGAAACCGTTTGGTATAAAAAGAACACCTATCAATTAGCCGTGAAACCACGGCATGATTCGCATAGCACTCAAACATCTGATCAATTTGTCACAAGATCAGGTTGTAGACCACTTGTCGGATAATGGCAAGTGGGCCAGGGAAGTTTCAGAGTCTGGACAAATTGTTTCTGAGCGCATAGAGGGGTTTACACAAACGGATAGATACGGCTTCGGCTGTGTTCAAGATGCAACACTTGACAGTCCTTGATTGTTCGCTCTTAACTTTTTAGATGGTGCGAAAAGCACTTGTCACGTTCACTGAGTGGTTTGACTCGACAAGGTGTGAACACACCGCGCTAGTGATTGTTTTAATTGTTCCTGTGCTCAACCAAGCCGGGAGGTGTTCACGAACGCGATCGGACAAACGCCTGGTTGTGCAGTCAATATACCTGGTCCCACAGGAGCAGGTGAATGAATACACACAGAATGAGGCTGCAGAATCTGGCAGTCCGTCCTTTAGTTGGAAACACATGATCGGTTTGGATGTGAATAGTTTTTAACTGTGCAGCAAAGAATGTTCCATTGAATGAACTTGACAGTCTCCGTTGGATAATTTCCGCTTCCGTGTCACCTTTGAAAGGCAAACGAACGTATACGGGTTTCTTTATTGGTCCTATTACTTCTAGTCTTACTTCGTGTTTTTCCATAGTTTTGTTTATGAATCTTTCGGGGTATCCATTTTGTACGAATACGCATCGCAGGAGATGAAGTTCATTTTCAATTGTATCGTCCCGTACATATTCTTCTTGCTCTATCAATTGAACAGCATATTAAGTTCTTCGCTTGTAACGACACAAAGCTGTGAAAATGAATGCACTGTCCGTTTCATGTTGCCTCTCTATAGACTGATAGTTGTGCAGATCCGTCCTGCCGTCGCCTTATGTACACATCTCAGTATGCTAAACTATGGTCTGCTTTTTCTAGTGTAAAATGTAAGTTTGGATGGACACCGTCAAACGTGTGTAACATGTGGTTTACATCTGCATGTTCCTCTGCAACACAGTATATCATAAACAACGTTTTTAAACGGTACAGTGCCTGATTGGTGAGCGCAGTTCATTATTCTCCAGTTTGGACATAAAGATATCAGCAAACAATGGTCCCAGAGGAGACCCCATTGCCACTCCGTCCTTTTGCCGGTATATTTCACCAGTGAATTGAAATTGAACATTTTTGGTGCTGTTCATCCAATGGGATCCCTGTGGAGATGTTGTTATCTTGAATGCACTCGCAAATGTAACTAATAGTTTCGCTGATCGGAACATTCGTAAACAGAGGAACTAAACCCAGTGATAACATCTGCTTTCCTTCAAGGCGTAGGCTCTTAATAGATTCTGTGAGATGAAATGTATCTCGCACCCTATGTCTAGAAATGACTGCCCTGACTGGTTCCAGTAGGCTGGCTAACCACTTAGATAAATCGTGATGCGGAGAATTACATATGTTCAAAATTGGCCTCATCGGAGCTCCGTCTTTGTGCACCTTCGGTAGGCCGTACAATCTGGGAGCGTATTCGTACAAAATGGATGCCCCGAAAGATTCATAAACAAAACTATGGAAAAACACGAAGTAAGACTAGAAGTAATAGGACCAATAAAGAAACCCGTATACGTTCGTTTGCCTTTCAAAGGTGACACGGAAGCGGAAATTATCCAACGGAGACTGTCAAGTTCATTCAATGGAACATTCTTTGCTGCACAGTTAAAAACTATTCACATCCAAACCGATCATGTGTTTCCAACTAAAGGACGGACTGCCAGATTCTGCAGCCTCATTCTGTGTGTATTCATTCACCTGCTCCTGTGGGACCAGGTATATTGACTGCACAACCAGGCGTTTGTCCGATCGCGTTCGTGAACACCTCCCGGCTTGGTTGAGCACAGGAACAATTAAAACAATCACTAGCGCGGTGTGTTCACACCTTGTCGAGTCAAACCACTCAGTGAACGTGACAAGTGCTTTTCGCACCATCTAAAAAGTTAAGAGCGAACAATCAAGGACTGTCAAGTGTCGCATCTTGAACACAGCCGAGGCCGTATCTATCCGTTTGTGTAAAATTTGTTCGAAACTGTTCAGTGGAAACTGATTTCTTTCTGTTACGTTTCAGAAGCATGGCTCCAACCAACATTGCGCATAACAAGGAACTGTTAACAATGGTGCTGTCCGGGGTCCGGCCTAGAAGTCATTATTCGCGTTTTCAATTTAGAAATGAAGTAAACATCAAACTGAAAGTCACCAGAAAGCGGACACCCTACAGCATTGATTGGTCATTCAGCATTAAGATCTTCATGAGCTGACGACATTTACATCGAATGGATAAAACACATCCAGAAGATGACCACCGCTGACACCAGATTCTTCCCCATGATATTCAGGAAGTGTGAAATTTTATACCGATTTGGTGTATGTTTGATCCATTCGGTTTCTGGTGCCACAGAAGAAAGTTTATTCACAAACGAAGTAATTGGTGACCGCATGCTTATTCTAGATACATATTCGAGGACACACGTACCCTGTTTAGGAGAGGTCCAATAGGATGGCGTGCGAAAATCTAGCAAACGTGAAGTAAATAATAATGACCGCATGGCCAAAAAAGTCGAAATCAGAAAAATATCACAAAAGTCCAAGTAAAGGAAGGTAAATAAGATGGAACTCCATTCGGTCTCCTGTACATGGTCATCGGGGTATACAGAGCACCACAGACCAATAAAACAACTGTCTTAATACGTCGTCCATGTGAAAATGAAAGTGAGACGGGTAATCAATCCTAGCTTATGGTCGCTCTTTAAAAAAATTGAAGGATGATCGGATAAAGCTAAATTGATCGATGAGAAGCAGTATTAACCGCACAACAAATGCAAAAAATTCGTCAGTTTTCCCTGAAGCACTCAGTCTTCAAATCGAGCCAGGATCGCATCGAATAGATTTGTGGCCATCATTTTTAAATCATTTTATTAAAACAAACGTTGTGAAGCGGACAATAGAAATTTCCATGGAAACTGGTGGAAAGTGAAACTGTTCGTTAATCTTGCATTCCCTTCGGTGCCAGCAGTCACAATATAAACTAAGACCCACGTCTAAAACAAACGAACAACGCGGTGTTTCGAGGCTTTCCTGTAAATCATCTAAAAGGTGGCTTACGGTCAACATCACATACATGTTCAAATGCGGGCGAAAAAGTCGACTGGAAACAAAGTTAGGCATTTTTGTTACCACCACGCATATATTGATGCTTATTTCTTTTTGTTTTTTGTTTAATCGGTCACGAGTGTCCAGGCAGGCGGCACTGCATTCAAACACCGACTTTGATTTTGAGCGACATCTCTTAGCCCATATAATCAAGAAGTGTCGGGTTCGATCCTGGAAGACGCATAACGGTAAAACCACAGCGTTTCACATACAGCGAACATTTGCGTGTGGTGCCACGTCAAAGCTGGAATCTATACAACCAATAACTTGCGCTTACGCGTCTCTGTCATGTCACGCTCGTTTCTCACGGAGGCATTTCGGTTAAAGATCGGACGAGTAAAAATCAACCCCCATCCTAAATGCAGAAGCTCAAACCGATACTTCATTCTTCACACCTCTAAGCCAAATCATAACCTAACCAAAACAACCTTTCTTCCGGACGTTGTCAACACTGAAACGTAGACGATGAGTACATACGCAATACGTGGCCAAACCATTTTGGGCCCCGTAGAGCAACTGTCAAGATCAGAGAACGACTGTTTGGGCACATCACACACCTACGCATCGCCTTATTGCTTCGTGGTCGAATACAGGAAGTCATCGAGCATCCTCGATATCCTGAAGCCAGGCCCGACAACCCTAAAGCACAGCATTACGAAGTGTATTACTCGGCTCGCAGTTAGTTTGGAATGGAGGTTTAACCATCTCCCCTAGACCGATTACTAAAGGTCAGTCAACCGGATGGAGAGCGACGGGTTTTCGCTTTTATCGTCGCACTTCCGCTGCAAACATCTACAACGGGAAGGGGGTTTGTGGGACGTCCTTAGCAGAGACCATTTAGGATGCGTTTTCATTCGGGAGCATTTTGACAGGCGTTCAGTGCGAGTAGCCGGTACGTTTTCTGATACTCATTCTTGACCATGCTAAGGAGTTAGGAAGCGAGGGTTACTTGTGTTTGGCATGCATCTAGGACCGTCGTGATACCCATCGTGCTATCGGCGACTTTGACAATCACTAACGTTGCACAAGCTCCAAAAGATTTCAGACGCTAGCAGAGTCAAACGGGATTTAGCTAATATTTATCTGGTTAGCACAGTCACCATGAGAGTCCTTTTTAAATATGCGGACGACAATCAATACCCGCAAAGAGAAGGCAACTTGCCCAGAATAACAGGATAGCGAGAACAGAATTTGAAGTTTTGCGAACAGCTTCACTCTTCCATCTTGAAACGAAGTTGCAGAAAGACCATCAAAGCAGAGCGACTTATGATGTCCTAGAGTTTAGTTTTATTTGCGGATCTCCGGGACAGGCGGTAGATGTCGAACTAGACCAAGGGACGCGCCCCGGAACATTTTCGGAAAGAATGATGCTGAAAAGCACCTAAGCTGTGCTTCGGAGTACCTCTGTCAGCACGCCACAGATAATTTTGGACAGCCGGAGGTTCAGCTTCACAGATATCTTCGCTAATAAGGATTACAGTCCTGGGAGCAGCGAACCATTTGCACGCGTTGATGGCAAGGGTCTCCAGTGATTTAGCAAAATATGCATGCTGTCCCCTGTGTCACCAGTTTCATGTTGAGTATGGCTGGTCTGTAAGAATATCGAGGACGTAGAAGTGCATCAGCTGGCTTCAGCGAAGTACCGATCATCCGACTCAGCTAATCTTCATTAGAAGACTGACACTATATATCGTATATATGAGTTGGAAGACATACACTGAGTTATAACGTGCATTGTGACGTATCGATCCAAACTAGGACTCGTTGACAAATGTGAATGAGTGACTTAAACGGACTGCTTGTTCCGTTCGCTTTGTGCAGCGTCGGTCTGTTTGTCCCTTTATTCTGCATTGTTTCCTATACAGATGAACGCGTTACTCGAGTAGATGGCGTCGAGAATCAGTCGTTCCCACGTTATCTTTAAGCGGCTGATTTTGAACTCAAGGTCTGTTTGGACAGAGTGGTCCCATATCTGTAAATCTGAGTGGGCGCAACATAGGGCTAAGCTGTGTTCGTACAAGCGCGTGCGAAACTGTTGACCTTTCTTACTGACATATTGTTTATCACACCCGAGCACGATAAATATATAATATAATATATGTCTCTCCTGTACTGCGTTGACGCGACCCTTCTCGCCTACACTCGAACAAAAAGCTGGATCTCAGAGCTTCCTTAGAACTTGGGTACGTTTCGGGTTTTAGCGCGACTACCACAATAAATAAATTTTTTCAAAGTGAACAAAAGACTGTAGTGGGGGAATTGTGCTTCGATTCTCATGACAGAGACTTATACTCTTGTCGCGATGTTAATGCAGTTAGTTCATGGTACTGGATTATAACAAAATACCGTAATTACTCCTCGTTTACGATTCGATATCCAGGTTTCGGTTCGTTTATTCATCGCAATAGGGACAAAATATATTGCAATATGGATCTCCTCTCCAGTTTTATTACTATTCGATATTAAACCAAAGAATAGAGTTCCGAAAAAGGTCGCTCATATCTATCGACTGGGTGATGACTGGAGTGGATCAAGTGCTTCTAAGCGACTGCCAAAGGCCAAGATACGATCGGAGATTCCCAGAGTCCGACCTCGTGTGGTAGACAGCTATTCTCTGTCACCCTTACCTGTTTACCAACAAAACTGATTTAATGATTGATTCTATGCCCATATCTCTTTTTTGTGATGTCTAGGTGTTATCTCGATCTCCCTCTCCTGAACCGAGTAGAGAGCATGGGGATTATGAAGTATTGCCATCTTTCTAATTTTTACACTTCATGGCGTTGTGCAAGCATGGAGGCGGAAATCACGAAGCTCCCCTCTGTGAAACTAACTCAACCGCTACGAACAAATAATGCGTATCAGCGGACGTTCGCGTGTTGATCGGTTTGATTGGGCCTGGTACAGAGGGTCAGAACATCATCACGCGGCAGAACAAATTACGCAGCATGATTGCAGTATCGTGTTCCTCAATTATACTGCTAGGATGCGGTGAAAGAATTTCGTTGGCAATGCAGAAGTAAGACGCAGAGTTCAGGGCGGCAAAAGTCAAGGCGATTGAACAAGGGCACAAATTGAGTAGGTGTAAATTAGGGTCGTATATGTTAATACATATTACAAGGGAAAAATGAACGAAGTTCTCCGAGGCACGCAGCGGCTCGAAAGCTGGAATACAAACAGTGACAGTTCAGACAACGCAGGAACCTTAACCCAATTGACTGTTCTGCTTTTGGTCTGATGCCTGCCGATTACTGAATTTGACAATTAGCCAGAAATGACCATACCACACAACCGGGAAAAAGCTGGAGAAATGAGAAAATGTTTGGGTGAGAATGCGTTTCAGTTAGCGTCATTATCTATTCCATATGCATTTGAAGTCTAAAATAATTCCACATTGCATTCGGCTTCGTCTCCGCAGAAAGGATATGAATCCAGGGAACTGCGGCAGACATCTACCCAATTGCATCGAGCTGGTCGGGTGCTTTCAGAGCGAGGCCTGTGGGGTTGATGGAAGGGATTGTGAGGATGTAATGCTACTTTCGCACGGAATTCCTCTGCCTTTATATTTTAACCTGTTATCTTTACCAGAACTTACGCAGACATCTCGAGGCAGGGGTGTAATTTCAAACGTGGGAACTGCGCTAAATGGTCATCGATCAACATATTTTGCTTTCGCACATCAAGAGAGACACGAAAGCAGCTCAAGCTAGCTGGAGTCAACGTGGATGTGCGAATAGTCATTGAGTGAGAAGGCTGGCAGCTCTTTCTTAGACTGAGAACCCAGTCAACAGAT
>LUCM01011703.1:17708-36768 GCA_008360955.1 Fasciolopsis buskii | reverse complement strand
CCTCTCAACTCTCACTCTGGAAGAAATGCCCTTTAGACTTTGTGCTATTCGGTTGTTCATCTAAGCGTCAGCTCCGAAAACTTTCAATTTCTAATCAAGAAGCCAATGGTTGACGGATTCGAAGGCCTCTCGGAAGCCCAGATAGAAGACTCGTGCTCTATCGGCCCCGTCTTTCCCAACCGTTACTTCAACCAGGAAGCTAATTAAGTTATTCAGAAAATAATTTTTTCGCGAAAAATCATGCTGCTCCAGAATCATTAGCTTGTCGGCTTCCTGGTGGCTGAGAACCCTGTCGCGATGGCCGCTTTCAAGAGCTTCCAGCGCAATGAGTGTCAGATTCACCGGCAGCTGCTAAAATCATCTTTATCCCCACCTTTGTTAACCGATATGACTTTCGACGTGAACCAGTCTGTGGGAAGCTACCCCATCCAGCGATACATTAAAAGGGCTGGTTGAAAGGCTTCACCAGGACCTCCGCCAGCGGCTTCACAATCACCGCGTGGATACCATCAGGCCCTGCTGCTTTTGATGCGTTCGTTTTTTCAGGCTTCCCACACTTCTTCCTCCGTGACCACTCCGTTCGGCATCTCCACCATAAGGGTTACGAGACCTAGTTTTGTCCCTGCGTCCCTTGATCCTGCCTATTTACTGTCTGGAAAAATTCCAACACAGTCGACTTTTTCCTGACTGCCGGTCAATCTAACTCCCCGTTGATTTTTCAATCCACCCACGGCCTTTCGAGAAGCTGCCTTAGATCGAACATAGTCATAATAGGCTTTGGGTTGCTTCTAGCGACCCTGGCAATCCGCTCCTCGCAGGCGGTTCGGCACTGCCGTTGAATGCGTGACATTCTCTTTCTATCCGCTATGTACCTCAGGAAATCTCAGTAGCTAAGTGTGCCCCTAAATCTCATGGAATCCCTGCTTCCGTGATCGTGCTCCTCTACCATGACGGTAGCCCCTTTTGATTCATTCTGTGGAGTGGTGCAACTAAGTCGGTTATTGCTAACAGGTTGCTCTTAATTGCCTCCCACTGACAATCCACGTAGTTGCCACCCCCTTCTATTTCCCACCGTTACCACCAGCTGAGTATTTTTAAGAACGCTTGTGCCAAATATGCAATTTCCCAATTTACTTGAGCCTTGGGGGATGCGCTGCACAAGCATAGGAAAACTAATCGTTTTGCCACGGGAGCACAGGAGTTATCAAACCATTTGCCAAGCGTATGGGTGGCCTAGATTATCACTCTCGCTGTCAAAGGTCGGGACACTAGAAAGCATGGTTCAAAACAAGACTCGGCGTGCAGTTGATAGGCATTTTTATCGTTGCACTTAAAAGTATTTTTTAAAATCGTGCACGACAAAACAAAAAAACGACCCCCACAACCCTTCGACGCAAAGCAACCACATTGACCGACGTCCGAAATGTAGTCCACGTGCAGTCCCAGTTCCAATTAGGGTGCAGGACTTTACGTTAGGATGCCTGGTCGTCCAGGTCTCTGCACTGCCAGCTCTTTAGATCAGAGCGTGCTTTGGCCACAGGAAAGCGAATGCCTTCTTTAGTTCCCACGGTGGAATTGCGAATATCGTATCTAATCCCAACTCCCATTCCCATAATGTTCAAGGGGAATATCCCTTAGGTGCCTTCCCCGTGGCCATCATCCTGAGACATACAACTCACATTGTAGTCCCTAAAAACGGAGAACAGTGTATCATCTAGCATCCCTTCCAACTCATAGACTGATCCCACCCCGACCACTTCGTCTGGCAGCTTGTTCCAGCCATTCACCACTCGTACGGCCAAAGATTTGCTCCTCAACCCGGTGGTTACGTGCTCTAGCACGATTATTTTCCCATTCCCTTTAAGTGTTTAATTTTCGCCTATCTGGGTTAGGGCTCCACGGTGGACCCGTGCCTCTTCCAGGCCCCTAACGATCTTGATGGCCTGCATCTATTTACTTCTTTCCCTACGTCTTTTCAGGAACTACAGGCCAAGTGCCCCAACCTGTGCTCATACCCCATATGCCTCAGATGGCCATACTGGCGTGCGAAACCACACCAAACCTGATCCTGCATTTTATAACTCTTACCAAATACCTGGACACAGTATTCCAAGTGCGGTCAGACAAATGCCTCGAACAGCGGCAGAAGAAAGTTAGGCCTTCTAGATCTTACAGTCCTCCTAAGTTGACGTGATGAATGTCGTGCCTTCTTGTCCGCTTTAGGGACACTGTGGAGTTGATTCAAAGTTTGCACTTACCACTATCCAGAGGTTATTTGTTTTCTCTTTTAACGCATGCAGATGTCAAAGTGGGCCTGTGTGGCAAGGGGATTTGCTTCTCCTTCCATGAGCCTTGGCACCTGCTCACATTCACCAGGAGATCCCATCTCACCGACCAAAGGTAAACATTATCCAGGTCCCTCTGGATAGCCTCACACTATACTGCCCCTAATAGTTTGATTTCGTCAGCAAATACAAGACGCGGGTTTCCGAAACCATTGGCTAGGCCACTGACAAATCAGGAGAGGCAGAGAATCTAAGGCGGACCCCTGAGGCCCCCCGCCGTGTATAGTAATCTTTTGTCTGTCTGGTAGACGCCTCTCAACTCTCACTCTGGAAGAAATGCCCTTTAGACTTTGTGCTATTCGGTTGTTCATCTAAGCGTCAGCTCCGAAAACTTTCAATTTCTAATCAAGAAGCCAATGGTTGACGGATTCGAAGGCCTCTCGGAAGCCCAGATAGAAGACTCGTGCTCTATCGGCCCCGTCTTTCCCAACCGTTACTTCAACCAGGAAGCTAATTAAGTTATTCAGAAAATAATTTTTTCGCGAAAAATCATGCTGCTCCAGAATCATTAGCTTGTCGGCTTCCTGGTGGCTGAGAACCCTGTCGCGATGGCCGCTTTCAAGAGCTTCCAGCGCAATGAGTGTCAGATTCACCGGCAGCTGCTAAAATCATCTTTATCCCCACCTTTGTTAACCGATATGACTTTCGACGTGAACCAGTCTGTGGGAAGCTACCCCATCCAGCGATACATTAAAAGGGCTGGTTGAAAGGCTTCACCAGGACCTCCGCCAGCGGCTTCACAATCACCGCGTGGATACCATCAGGCCCTGCTGCTTTTGATGCGTTCGTTTTTTCAGGCTTCCCACACTTCTTCCTCCGTGACCACTCCGTTCGGCATCTCCACCATAAGGGTTACGAGACCTAGTTTTGTCCCTGCGTCCCTTGATCCTGCCTATTTACTGTCTGGAAAAATTCCAACACAGTCGACTTTTTCCTGACTGCCGGTCAATCTAACTCCCCGTTGATTTTTCAATCAATGGACCTTCCTTCTTCGTCGTTCACTTCATATTTCATATGTTAAGTGAGCTTTCGCATTGCAGTTTGTTGCCGCATCTACAAGCTTTTTATGGTTACGTTGCGTAGGGCCTGAATACGCTGTATCATTTTTCTCTGCGCTATGTATCTCAGATGTTCTCGGTGGCTAAGTTTGTCCTTATGCCTCAACAAATCTCTTTTTTCTCGCTTTCCGGCCCCCGTGATTGCAATTCTTCTCTATTTTCGTAGCTCTTTGTTCGATTTTCCAGATTGTAATAATAATAATAATAATAATAATAATAATAATAATAATAATAATAATAATGGGTATATTTCCCAAAATTCGGAAGTCATTCGCAATGTTAGATCAAATGCACGCAAAGATGGCGCAATGGAAATCGTAAAAACAAATTTAATCGTGAAGGTGCATTGTCTGTGCTCTCATGAACATAACCTGCAATAAGTTGGGCCAACCACGAGCCTTTGGGCTTTGAATCAGAGCTAGATAATCCATCGTTGAAACTTTCTGGGGCTGACTATGAGTCGCGCACTGCGAGTCAACCCATGTTTAAACGCATCAAAGGTGCACATAACCGGCGCATAATTTGACTGTGAAGAAATCTTGGGTGTTGTCAAATAGCGAGGTTCATCAAAATTCAGGAGAACAATATGGTAAAAATGAAGATCGATATGGGTGTGATAACAAGATGGACAAGAGTCGAAATCACACTGAATATCATAGGGGGCGGATGGAGAATGGCAATCAGCAACATTCAATAGTCAAAATAATGCTTAAATGAAGCAACAGGAAACCTTCAAGGTTGCATCAGACAATTTGCCGGACGAAAATATGGGAAACATTGTGGACAGAGAGACAATAAAACTTACAAAGACGGTCACTGGGCTTATGCGTCCGGGAGCGGACTGTGATGTGTGGCGGGAAGTAAACGGATACATGTAAGATTTACAATCAATCCTTAAATACACTTGCCATGAATGACCTGTGTTGTCCTTGATTAATATTGGAGATTATGATGTTCTGTGGCGGTAAGGGTTTGGAGGTTGGAGGGTTGCGCGACATTTCAGTAGTGTTAGTAACTTTTTGGACAATCATAATGGTCCATCTGAGATTAGGCACCCGGGGCGGTGATTAGCGTGGCTTGGCTTGTCTTAGTGTCGCGCAGTCAGGTATTGGAGCACCAGATCAGGGTAGCAGCTTCCTAACAAGGATAGACAACCAGCGCAAAAGATGAAGTGGAGTTTTTGGCGATAGTTTGCATTGCATCTGTGGTCATTGGCGAGCCTGGAGGAGAGCTGGAGAGGGAGGGGCCGTCTGGAATTTGTTTCAGCTGGTGTTAAGATGAGTAGAAAAAATGGTGCAGCTAATTTCATTATTGCGTTTAGACTGCCGATAATCGTCTGTTAGCGACATTCAAGTTGCTTTCCACCTCGTTCGATTTTCCGTTGAGTCAAAACACCCATGTCTATCAGCTTACTTTTATCCCTGGCTGAGACATTCCTGCCATTTTCGTTTTCGATGCTGCCAGTCCTTGCGAAGTGAAAAGGAATGCCAGTTGCGCCATGGTCGTTCCTGCCTATTAGCTCTTCCACTTCAAGGCCTCCTCCGTTGCCCAGTGCTCTCGGTATCACCAAGCCGAGTAATGAATTTGTTTGGCGGAATTTGCGTCGAATTTCTGGTGTTGACCCATCCCGCTTACCTGGAAGAACTCCAGTATTGAACGCCCAAAGTTATCTTCCGGGGCCATGTCTTAAACCCAGTCAATCTCAGGGCACTTAAATCCTCCATTATATGAAGTTTACCTGCGGCCCCGAACCACACTGAGTAAATGAAGCCGTTCAAGGTCATCCATGTTCGTCAAACCCTGGCTTCGTTATGCACTTACGATTGAGATCCTGGAGCTGTCTGTTGCGTTAATGGATCCCAAAGCCGGTATGTTTGAAGTATCCGGCTCGAGGCCTTCATAAATACCACAAATTTCAACCACTAGGGTCTAAGTCTTCCCTTATATATATATATTGAATCCAATCGTACTGTGATTCGTTAAACGACTTAACCGGCATGGAGACCTTAACTCTTTCTTGATGCACTATCCAGAATACCTTCATTGGTAACAGCGAAGGGCTGCAATAAACATCCATTAACGTAGAAAACTTGAAAGTGACCAGAAAGGTAAGTTGACAACCAGGTCATAGGTGGGCTTCTTTATCCATACATCCCGATTTTGGACAGACCTGAAGCGCAGGAAACGCAAAACACCGATTTTCATGTCTAAAACGATTATAAACATCGAGCATTGGGCATTAACAATTTGGGTAACCAGTTTTAGGAAGCCAACCTGACAAGTGAAGCAAAATCGGTTCTACAGTGAACAAGCTTGCTAGTTGTTTCTGACATCCTTTCTCCGAGCCTGGATAAAATTGGAATGTACTTAATAGGGCGATAGTTCCAAGGGTTATGCAAAACACAATTTTTATGGTATGGAACAATAATGGAGGTCTTCCATCTTAACGAGAAAGTTGCGCGAGATATGGGGAGAGAGAATAGACTTGAATGGAACAGCGGAAGTTCTGTACTGGCGGTGTGAAATAGGTTTGGTGCGTTTCCGTCAGGTCCAGGCCTGCAGGATGGTTTGGCATATCTCATCGATGTTATGGTACCATAAACGTCGAATGAAACGGAGGATAACCAAACGGAAGTCAACATGGGGTGGATTTAAGGTTGTAGCGGGTTGTCGGTAATGAGGGTAGAAGAGAAGTGTGTATTGAATGCTTTCGCGATTTCTACAAGGGACTGTATGATTAAAGTTTTGATGATGATGGAATTCGGGATGGCAGATGTGTTGGGCCACGAACGAGCTTTGAAAACGTTGGAGGCTTTCTGAACTGAGTTAGGCGATCAAACAGCTGGCACTTCTTGTCTTCTGCACCTTACTTGCGATACAGCCAGCAGTCCTCGTTGCAGTCGGTTAGTTTGCATTGAAAGCCGGAGGTTCCTTGTTTTGCTAAATATGTCCTGGGCCTTCACATGCTTCAACTGAAGCTGACAAAGCTCACCAAGTTTTCCGGATCTATTTTGGATATTCAGCGTGAGTAGAGGATTAAATGCGAATAGGAGTTTGACGCAAGGTGCCTCTCTTTTGTTCCGCTTGTGAAGCGATAAAATGCTGAACCAGTCAGGGATATACGGAGCGTCCGTGGCTTAGTCCGCCTTGTTTGCCTATAGGAATAGGATAAAACGTAGTCATCAGGTATTTGTGGAGAGGATTTGCCAGGAAAATGGAAGCTATACGTGACCACCTTATGGTCACTCCCAGGGCTCGATTTTAGTATTGAGACCTTAGCATTAGGAGTGCTGCGCACAAAGTCTATATCAGTAATATCATGAAGCCTTGTGAGCATAGTCCCATGCTGAGTCCACCCTTTTGAAACATGTAGGTTATGTGGAGCTGCATTGCATTCCCTAGGACGCCATTTATTCTGCAATGTCATTACCTGATTTGGCAAGAATTTTAACCAAGAATCATAAGGGAAAGATGTGGATTCGTGATCGGTTTTGCAGGTTTTTGCTTTCAGGATAATATATTCAGAGATTTTCTATGCTTGCAGTCTTGGCTTCTTCAGTTTATGAACTGGAGAATGGGAATTCATAAGGTTTAGGTAAACTGATTGTTTCTCTGCTTCCTCTTGATTGTACGCTACTCCGCATCCATCCTCCTGTATAAATTCTGATTTAACCTCGATCGGTTTTAATCTGCCCACGCCCCGAAAGCAGTAGATCTGAAAAATTACTGTGCTTGCCCCAGCAACGCAAACCGCAATTTTCTGGTTCTTCTGTCATTTTGTTCATTTCCCAGCCACGTCAGAAACTCAACGGGTAGTTTTACCTTCCCTAGTCCATCAATACTAAAGACTGGCGTTCGCCTAATTGCACGACTTTTAGCAATGGACACGATAAAAAAATATGATATCATATTCAGTTAACTGGGCCCGGCTCCGCCAGTGTAATCCGAAGGACTTAGATTTTTTCATTTGTAACGAGGTCCTTAAGCAACCTCCATTCCCTCCTCTTCGCACACAATTTAGGCATTCTCCTTTGTGCCTCTATTTATTGCCCAATCTTAAACACGTGTGTACGGTCATTGCGTGAGGCATCATCCTTTAAGCTCAAAGACTACTTTACCAAAGCATCCTCATGCCTGACCACCTCAAATTTGCTCCAAATGAACTTCACGAAACCTTTCTTTCATCCCCGACACCGCTGCTATCTCTCCAATAGTTTGCCTACACCACAAGTCTGTTCCCTCAACTAAATTCCGACGTGAAATCGTCCACAATTGCTTTGCAAATCTTGGCCAACCACAATAGTCTTCTTCTTAACAGTTTTCGGCTGTAATGGTTGAATCCGTTATGTTTTTCTGCTGTTTCAACTAAGTAGCAAGAATCAGAGAAAGATTTTAAAAGGAATTTATTGACAGTTCAATCAAGCTAGGCTTTTCCATATATCCATTCCACTTTTAAACATGTCTTCTATAGTTCTTCGTTCTTCAAACGGTTGATGGCATATGGTCAACCGTTTCCGTGCCACGTATTCACACATTTCTCCCATGTCCTTGTATTTGGCTCCAACTCAAATGAAGTACATTGCATAGAAAGTTGGCTTTTTGATAGCTTCAAAACATTTCCTTTCGAATGGGCTATTAAATCCGGCCTATACAAATATTTATGACCTCGCGAAGCTGTCATGCCAGAAAAATCTAGATCTACGAGTTCCCGCATTCTGTTGTTCGATCAATTTTAACCTTTTCCAGTGGGTAATCGTCTTAACCATGAAATTTTCTGAATGTTGTTCCTCTATTTTTCCAATTGTCCCATAATGCTAAGTTTGTATTCATTGCTGTTTTTTCTTCCGGCGCCAAACAAACCTCAACGATCCTGGGTGCCGGTGCAGGCCGTTCGGTCTTGAAATTGTTTTTCACACCTATCTCCACCATTATGTATTTCCAAACTCAAACTTACGACTTACGTTTCTTTTTTCAAAATTGCCGTTGTTGACAAGAAAACAAACACTTTTAAGCTGTTGGGTTTGTTACATACTATTATCGTGCATATTTCATGCTTCTCGGCTAACCTAGTGGAACATATTGGAGGTATCATTATTTAGGGCATCTCACTAAGGGACAGCAGTCTTTAAAGTCAAACTGCTCGGCAATTCACGGTCACATTTAGTTTGGATTCAATTAAGCCAGTGGAATCGCCCTGTAGTGCCCGCTCCTCTACCTCTTGCACCCGTGAGCTTCGTAGATCACTCAGTGCTTTGGAAGTCGAGAGCTCAACCGCTTTCCAGTGTTGTTTCAATTGTAGACGACCCAGATTCTTTCAGCTTTGTCGTGGGCTGCAAATTTCTAATTAGATGGACATTTCACCTATTTTTGGAATATTCCCCTGGTAAAATTACTCTAGAAAGCTACGTTGTATGAAGGGAATAGAGGAAGGGATTTTAAGTTGAACGTCTGCCCCAACCAAGTTACCTCTTCCTATGCACCCTGCTACTCATCTTACCTCAATTGTATTTGTAACCATGCATTTTACTCTTGACTGCTGATTATATTGCATGTCTTTTCTTCGTAGATCTCACTCATGGTCAATTCCGGCTGTACGGTTTCTGCCAGAGTGAGAGAAAGAGTACTCGTCTCGTTTGGCAGCAGAATATTGCTATTTGTGCGTTCTAATTCTAAAATGAGGCAACAAATTTCCCATTTTTAAACATAAATAATAGAATAAAAATTTGATTTCCACACCCATTCCCTTCGTTTTTGTTCTATTTCATTTTTAGGGGAGGCTAATGTGAACCGAATTGAGAAAGTTCCAAAAATCTCCCCAGCTTCACTTCGAAGGTTTCTCACTTACCTGCATTGAATTCACCTTGAACCAAAATGTCCAAGAACGAGTCTATTCATTGCGTGAGGAACTTTTTTGCTTGTTCGTCCTGGGATGATCTTTGCCCGCTCTTTTGGCATACACTATTGGCGTGCCCAGAGTATAACGCTCACAAGCATGATTTGCAGTCCCGCGAGAAACACATGAAACACAAAATACAAGTTTTTTAATTTTCAAATCTCCCACTTCTATAGGCTTAGATACTTCAGGATTTGAGGGTACATGTTATCGGACAGGCCTGAAAATTGTTTCCTGGATTTCTCTTGTGCATATTTAGGTGCATGACCGTCTCGGAAAAGCTTTAGATGTAAGAATTTGGTAACATACCCGAATACAATGCGATTACAGGCACCAAAAAGAAAACCAACTGGGATGGATGGCAAGTTCTGTCTCGCCTTGCTGATAATGCGGAAATCCGATTTTTTGGATAGCTAATGGTAGTGAGGTAAAGGAGTCATTTCAGTAACACGGAAACCAGTAGGGAATCTTGGATTAAGGTGTTTCTCAAAGAAGAACATCGCCAAATGACATGCTTGCCCAGTTCCCATCGCTGATCGGCATATTTCGACCGACTGACCAGCTTCTGGGATTATCCAACGCCGACTATAAAGCTGTCGTTTGGATTCCCCAGATGCTGAAATCTTGGACGCATCACTGTTTGCAGTGATTGTGAAGCGGCGGAGAACTGATCCTTCAGAGACTGCGTCAAACAATAAATAACCACCGGAAAGTGAGGGACCCGCTATGACACCGAAGAAGCGGCCCGTAAAATCCTACCGGAAAAGGTAACAACTAGCCACAATTGCACTAAGACTAGATTATACCATAGTTGAACAACTGGGACCTACTCAAAGGCTTATGCAGAGTCAATAAAGAACGCGTGTGAAATCAAGCAGCCATGGGAAGCTCATGTGAGGCTCCCCATGATACGGACCATACTTGTGAAGTGCTACCCATTGGGCACTAAGCCGTTTTTTGTGTGAGAAGAGGCGGCTGCTGTCACGCAGATTTACCAGCGTGGTACGCAACAATTAGCGCTCAAGGTCTTTGCTGGAATACTAGAGAAACTAATGTATGTTTAGAGCCCTAGCAACCGTCGATTTTCTATTTTACAAACTTTGGCTGGTGATCTTCTTGTACGATGCCTGGAAAAGTTTGAATAATTGCGGAAGAAAACGGTATAGGTTTATGCCAACGCGCTATGTGCCTCCGACAGAATATGGTGATTCATTTTATCCGGAGTCATTGTAACGGAAAACCTAGCTCCCGAACCAGATTTCCTATTTTCAGGTCAGAGACAGCCACGATTCTTCGTGTGTTAGTGAACGAAAGCACTAGTGTGCGAGGACAGTCGTCTGACGGATTTGGCAGAGCATTGGGTATAAGGGAGAATTAAAGCTTAAGTGCACCGCCTATCTTAAAATTAGGTGTAGAGGTGCCACCATCAAAGTAAACCACAAGAAGAGTCGTGCCTGGCTTTGTCCCTCAGGAAATTCTATGGAAAATGGACACTTCGGAGAACTATCCAGACAGAATCCTTGGTTTTTGAAGTAAAAGTACTCTTCCGTCTTAACTGCGCAGAGTTTCTGGACGTCTTGGGATTCTCTTTTGTCTTTCTGCAGTCTGATAGACTTGAATCTGGTAAAATATTTGTGGCTTTAATCAAGAAGGCACCACCTAGAGAGTGAAATTCACGGTCTGTTCTTGTATGGGCCTGCGCTCTCTGAAAAATGCAGGTAATCAGTATGTCCGGTGCGGTCCTTTATGGGGTGTTTGAGGAAATCCACGAGTGAGTTCCGACCTACGGTGTCTAACTAGGTAGCTGCAAAGTTATTCACTGCCCAAGTATCAGCTTGGCCAGCGAAGTAAATGCTTTTAGCTTGACGCGGAATTGCTGGTTGTTAGGTGTCGGAGAATGGAAAACGGGCATTATCCCCGTGTTTTCGTGAATGTCTCAGCATCTTTGTCGCATCTATACGGTGATCTCTATCGAGCAGCATTAGGCAAAGGAAGAGGGAATGTGTCTTGCTCGGCTGCTATAGGGAACTTCAACACACTGCAAGCAAAGAATAATTTAGGAAACCCTTCTCCTTTATTGGACAACAATCCTGGCTGACTATAAACAGCCTTTATTTAACAGTATCCATGCCCCACGCGCCGTAATTAACTGGTTACTGATTAGTTGCCTTATATCACCCTCTTCGTTAAGGGCTGCTTTTTACTCTTCCCGGTCCTCAAAATGACTACTTGTTCGCGTTTGATAGACTTCGGCCGTTAGATCCCTTTGTGCCGTTGTACTTGCAGCGCAGGTGAGCTTCGTATTTTTGAACTTTCTGATGACTATTCGAGTTAGTACCATCGAAGCTCGTAGGTCAGTCTTGGCTCGATTTACGGATAGCCGTCCTGTGGATGCGCCTTGTTTTTATACTCAGTATCGAAAAGTTTCAATGTTTAAATTAGTCATTTTGGACTAACCTAACAATAAAATGCCATGAAAATGAAAGAAATTCACTTGGATATGGACAGAAAGAAATGAGACAAATCATGAATTGGGTTTTTGGTTCTGATAACTCCACAGATGCTGGATCTCATAAACCAGTCAGCCCCATATCATTTGCTGCTTAAAAACGCATCTGCTTCCAATTGGTGGAAAACGGCTGCTATATACCGGTTGTCATTGTGAGTTGCCTTTGTTGTTGTTTTGGTAAAGATGGGTGTTATTCTGACATTATTAGTAGATTTGGAAAGTTATTCGAGTCTGTAAATATTCGTGAAAATTTCCGAGCATAAACACTTGACCTCATCTCTCGCCGACCAGTCTGCAAGTATTCGCTCAAGCCTAGACGTTAACATTTCCAGCTCTAGAATGGTTCTAATTCGGGCGTTTTTATGCTATATATCACAAATTCTGTCCGTCTGCTAACTTGCTTTTCAGGGAAAATTTACAAATCGTCTTGTCTGCTAATCTTTTAATCCGCACATACCCGCTCTTTTGATACCCCCTTGTTGTCCCTTTGGATGTCACCAAAGATTCCTAGCACCTCTAGGCACTTCCATGATTTCCTAAATTTTGCCTTCCCCAGCAGAGCTAAAGCAACGGAAGTACGTGCCGTTGCACTCACAAAGCCATACAAACCTAGATTCCCACTAACCCATGCTCAGTCACGCTTATCAACATATTTGGTTAGTCTGGTGCCAAAGCCTAAAGGACGGCGAAACCAAAGTTGAATGGATGGAAGATTTTTCATTGAAACTATATCCTTTAGGCAGCCTTGTCGGCCCATTTACTGACTCCACGCCCAGCAATCTCTCTGTAACAGGGGGGCTTTGACCTCGCCACCGAAGAAACCCACATATGCACTGTGAATGCCCAGAACGCTGTACGTCATCTTTGATATACCCGATCGCCTCCCATTGCCACTGGTTCAGTTTACCGTGCTCAACGATTATGCTGTGACCATTACCCTTGAATCGGCTCTAGGCTTTGAAAAAACATCTCCCAGAATGACTGCTGGATTTTATTCCAGTTTCTCGTTGAACCACCACCTAGAGTTTATAAGTATCAGGACAGCCACTTCCAACTACACGCCTTATGAAAATATCAAGATCTTTACTGACAGACGGCCGCCGCAGCGGGACATACTGCACTCGCAGAATTTTACAACAGCTTCACAGTTCGGTAAGATTTCGGTTGCCCCGGACGCTCCTTTTCTGAACAGAAAGCCGCCAGTACAAGGTATTCCTGAGGGGCTAAACTCGGATCCTACTGTAGTGGCAGCCAATAAATTACCGTTTGCATGCGATAGACTCCATCACCTTACCTTTTCCGCCGTCCTGTGCTCATTAAGCATTACGGGGATTTACATGCAAGCGGTGACTGCTGAACGTTCATCAAAAGCCTCACTTTTAAACAATCCGCACAAATAACCTCTTCCGTACTCACGTTGCTCAACCTTCTGTCCGATCCATTGCCTTCAAAAAATATATCAAATCCATTTGAGATTGAACCCACTGATGGTGCTGGCACCCCTTTCCCACGTGTACCTGTTGAAAAACCGGCAACATAAGACATCATCTTTATCGGTTGCAACCAATACTCGTGGATCCAAGTGAACTTAAATCATTTCGCCCGTCCAACCATCTCATTTAAATTTGTCAGCTCTGATACCCTCAAGCCAGCAGTGCCGACGGTGTAGCCATGCCCGTTATTACCAGTTCGTCGATGCCCTTTTACGCCACTAACCTTAGTCGCCTGGCATATACCCTATATCAAAGGCGCTTTCATGCACTTGCTCCTTCACTCGAAAAATAGAGCGGCGGTCAGCCTAAAGCATTTGAATCCCGTATGAAAAACATTCCAGCCACCCATCAAATTAACCACACAAACATAAACACCGATATCAACCCTAATAATGCGGCAGGCCAGATTGCCTGTATACCACGACTGCCTGGCGCCATTGGTACGTTGAATTCCAGTAAGCCGTCTCGGCATGAGTTTGGCTAAATCGCTCGGTGGCTAACTAGCCGTCGCTTACCATCGCCAAGTAATCTGCCCACTGTACCCATGCCTCCTCACTTCTTCGGAAACCCAGCTGCTAACTTTCGATACTATAACAACGCCCCTCATATTCAGAGTTTTTCAATAATCTCCCTTGCTTTGGCTGCTTATAATCGAACTTGTTTAGGTGCGTTCTCGCCACTGCAGTGCTTTCATCCTAACCCTGCACACCAAAGTCTTTACCACAACTATCCATATCCAAATAACTTTAGGTTTGTCTCCCCCCAGGCCAAATGGAAAATTATAGATACCTGTTTTTCGTTCCGTGATCCACAACCTTTCATGAATTTCCTTGCTGAGCTCCCTCATATCCATCACAGACGTCAACTGCTCCAACTACCAAGCACTGTTTTCCTCACTCCCGCAAATTCCAAAAATAACTTCTACCCCAAAAACACGTGCTGGTATCTGATAGCCGCCTTTTCATTCCGCTGTTGCCAAAGCCCGCCACCATATCCATTGATTGCCAATTAAGTTCTGACCAATTCACACTGTCTCACCAGGAGTGCTACCATATTCCTCCTTCCTAAATGCACAGTCGGCTTAATAACTCTCAAGGTTCATTTATCACCTTGTGTTGCAGTATGTAAATCATCCAAAACAAATAGACCCAAGCAGGCCGGTATATTCGGCATGACTAGATTTACTCCCCTATCAGAGATATCCACTATCAGAACCCCTGACTATCTGGTCCATATAGAACCCACCGTGTGGAAAATACGTGAACTTAACAGTTGTGATAAACTTTCTCTACCTTCCATGAACTTCCGCCCGATAATTCATGAAATAAGGAGCTGAGACCACTGACGACCAAAACCCCTCGATATATTATGCAGAAGACAGAAACATGGTTGACAGACCACAGCTCTGCCTCTCCATTTTCGTTGACGAGTTAAGGTTTCTACCGGATCAAAAAAACAATTCGTACAGGATGTAGCTCACTGACCTAGGCGGTGCAGAAAAATAAGGCTTACGTAAAAAAGTCCGTTGCTTGATCAAATCCCAGACACCCTTTTGCTTCACATTTAACAAATTGCGATATCAATCAATACAAAATGTATGCATAGACCACCAGACTCGAATAATTCATATGCCTCAACCCTCATCGAGGCTTTTCTTTGCTTTTCTGATCTCTTATTGAGTCAAAGAATAGTACAGATCATACCACAATGCAAAATAGCAGTTGGTTCTAATTCGACTGGAGAACTAACGCTGATTTTAAGCTTAAAAAGCACGTTCAAAGATGGATTCAGCATGGGACTATGCTCACAAGGCTTCATGATATTACTGATATAGACTTTGTGCGCAGCACTCCTAATGCTAAGGTCTCAATACTAAAATCGAGCCCTGGGAGTGACCATAAGGTGGTCACGTATAGCTTCCATTTTCATGGCAAATCCTCTCCACAAATACCTGATGACTACGTTGTATCCTATTCCTATAGGCAAACAAGGCGGACTAAGCCACGGACGCTCCGTATATCCCTGACTGGTCCAGCTTTTTATCGCTTCACAAGCGGAACAAAAGAGAGGCACCTTGCGTCAAACTCCTATTCGCATTTAATCCTCTACTCACGCTGAATATCCAAAATAGATCCGGAAAACTTGGTGAGCTTTGTCAGCTTCAGTTGAAGCATGTGAAGGCCCAGGACATATTTAGCAAAACAAGGAACCTCCGGCTTTCAATGCAAACTAACCGACTGCAACGAGGACTGCTGGCTGTATCGCAAGTAAGGTGCAGAAGACAAGAAGTGCCAGCTGTTTGATCGCCTAACTCAGTTCAGAAAGCCTCCAACGTTTTCAAAGCTCGTTCGTGGCCCAACACATCTGCCATCCCGAATTCCATCATCATCAAAACTTTAATCATACAGTCCCTTGTAGAAATCGCGAAAGCATTCAATACACACTTCTCTTCTACCCTCATTACCGACAACCCGCTACAACCTTAAATCCACCCCATGTTGACTTCCGTTTGGTTATCCTCCGTTTCATTCGACGTTTATGGTACCATAACATCGATGAGATATGCCAAACCATCCTGCAGGCCTGGACCTGACGGAAACGCACCAAACCTATTTCACACCGCCAGTACAGAACTTCCGCTGTTCCATTCAAGTCTATTCTCTCTCCCCATATCTCGCGCAACTTTCTCGTTAAGATGGAAGACCTCCATTATTGTTCCATACCATAAAAATTGTGTTTTGCATAACCCTTGGAACTATCGCCCTATTAAGTACATTCCAATTTTATCCAGGCTCGGAGAAAGGATGTCAGAAACAACTAGCAAGCTTGTTCACTGTAGAACCGATTTTGCTTCACTTGTCAGGTTGGCTTCCTAAAACTGGTTACCCAAATTGTTAATGCCCAATGCTCGATGTTTATAATCGTTTTAGACATGAAAATCGGTGTTTTGCGTTTCCTGCGCTTCAGGTCTGTCCAAAATCGGGATGTATGGATAAAGAAGCCCACCTATGACCTGGTTGTCAACTTACCTTTCTGGTCACTTTCAAGTTTTCTACGTTAATGGATGTTTATTGCAGCCCTTCGCTGTTACCAATGAAGGTATTCTGGATAGTGCATCAAGAAAGAGTTAAGGTCTCCATGCCGGTTAAGTCGTTTAACGATTCACAGTACGATTGGATTCAAAGCAATCTTACCACCTTTTAAATAGCACTTCAAAACCTCAAGGCAACGTGTCGCCCAATTTGATGCAAAAAACATGGGGGAAATGCTTGCTTCGCAAATTCTGCGCTACTATTCATGAGTGAGAAATTATGTGCACAACAGGCATGACCTTGACATTTTGCCTCAGTAATTATCCAGCCAAATGTTGTTCAAATATGAGACAGAAATAAGCGTAAAATTGAACGCTTGGTGGGAGAGAATAAAGAACAGATATTTTCCTGTATTTCAAGCGAATAAAAGAGACTGCATGCTCAGTGAATTCCGGCAACATTTGCGTGAGGATGACAGCCTAAAATTAATGTAAGCGAACGGAACGTCTGCAGTAGACAAACATTAGCGATGAAACGAACGTGGACTGTAACAATGCAGGTCGCCTTAACCCAAGTCGCTCGTAGCTGCACCAAATGTTTGCAAAATAGTGTCAAGTAAAGAGCGCACCGACGAAGTAACGAGGGGTAAATGCATCGAGCCGAAACTAGACAGCGACTAAAATCAGTGTCATTATGAGCAAGTTAGGTAGGTATAGTATTTCATCCGGAAGAAATTCTCAACCCGCCTACTTATTACGGGTAGCGTCCCTGGTCCTCTTCTATTCCTGATATGCAATAATATTGTCTGTAAAGTTATTCTTCAGGGTACACCATTCCTGTTTTGCCGATGACAATAAAGTGGTCTATCCGTCTGAAACTGGTTCATTTAATTCCACCCTTGGGCTCAATAATGAATGGCTAAAATCTCTTGATACCTGGTGCTCCAAGTTGCTTATGCAGTTCCCTGCCAACGAGAATTCCCTAATAAAATATAAATGTCACGCACCTCGGGCTTTCTCTTAATAATAATAATAACAATAATAATAATAACAATAATAATGGATATATTTCGCGACATTCGAGAGGCAAGCGCAAGGCAGCATCTTCGCAAATGGCACTTTTAATTTCGAGTCACACACGGTTAATCATTTAGGGCTCCAGTAGCCGTGCCCTTTTAACTTTCGTGCGCAAGCCCAACACCAAACCGCCATAGCTAAAATAATTGCAATAATCCCGGAGGAGTTCCACGCTCCCGAATGCAAACCAAGCACTTCCAAACCCCTTGCTAGGCCTGATCTAAAATATTTTCCCGTTATGCCTACGCATGTGTGTAAGGCTGATTGAGTTGCAACCGGGCATGTGTAACGGGCGTTTACTGGTATCTCCCATGTTTCTTCTTCCGATTCAAGCTGAAGGGCTGGCTGTGAGCTCTTCGGCCTTGAACCGCTGTGCCTCTGTCGTACCAAGTTCAATCTCGCCTTTCTCTTTAATGGTTACCATACTAACATTCGTTTCGCTTCAAACGTCAGGCCTTTGGCCGTTAGACCCCCGTACCCACTTCGCAACGGATAATAATTTATGAGATCCTTATGGTTTGGCCATTGATCAGGGCAGAACTGTTCACCAAAATCTCTGGAACAAAATTCCTGGCTCATCGTGGTCGTGCCTAAAATTTGGTTGAGTTAAAACCCACCTGCCAAAGTCGCCGCATGCTTATCTCCTAATTTACCTAACACAATCGCACATTGAACTAGACGGTGCCTGCACACGTGAGCTAGAATTGTGGTTTGTCACCGAGTCTGTATTGCGCTCAACACCAGATATTTTCACAAGCAGACGACATGTTATCCAGCTTCTCGTCCCTTTACGTTAATATGTTCTTAAAATCTCGTCTCTTATTCGGATGCTGCCCATATTTGTGTCCCACACATTAATCACCACAAGCCCAGGTTGGCAATCGAGCCTGACTAATTCTAGTGTTTTTTCAGGTCCGGCAGGCAGGACACACGATATCACCAGATCCGCCGTCGCAAGGGCAACTCCAAATCCACTAGCAATAAAGTTGGCATGAAAATAAACGTTGGTCATTTTACCGCGGGTGCCACAGAAGAGAAAATAATTAAAAGCCTTTTGAAAATGAGGAGAGACGAAGAACATTGATGAAGAATTGTGGGAACCCATTTTGGATGAGAATGATGGTTTGTATGGCAGGCGTTAAATAATACATCTGACGCTGGTACTTCAGTAAGAATCAATAACATGTCCCTCTGTTCCCTTTGTTTCAAGTGGAAATCGGAGGTGATGTTCACGATGGACGATGGTGGCATCATCTGCAACAAGGATCTGTGTGCGGGTGTCCTCGTGACGACTGGCTGCCAACGTGATGGGCATGTTAGCTATGATCGGGCAGTGCCAGCAGTAAAGCTGTGCCTGGGAATACTTGTCCGCTCGAATTATCATAAGCGTTGGCGATCAGATTATGTGGTTTTCATTTCTAACAGACCGGCAACAGGTTCATCGGTCTACATTGGCGCGTCTTGCATAACAATAACAGCGGTAATTGTATCACGGCCGGCCGAACAGATTGTATTTATCCATCCTGAGATAGGTTATGTGAGACTTGGGTCATTTTGCTTTCACGGTGTGTTGAGTCGTGTGAGGATGAGGCCAGAAACTGGATGTTAAAACCCGGGCGAGACACCAGTCCAAACGCGCACATCTGGAACGCGA
>LUCM01011702.1:7669-39936 GCA_008360955.1 Fasciolopsis buskii | reverse complement strand
AAGCACATAGTGGAATGTCTTGTTGCCCTCGGATATCACTCGTCAGACGAAATGCTTCGTTAATCCTTTTTTCCACCAATGTGCAGTCCATTTTGCGAGAAGCTGATTTTTGATTAGTTTGAGCAATTCCACCGTAGGAATGAACGTTTCATGTAAACAACAAGAAAATCGCAATTCAGCTTGATGAATCGAATTGAGGAGGCGGGTTCACATCTATCTGTGGCGGGTGGTGCAAATATTCTTGTTAAAAGTTCCAGTTCATTGCAAGCGTATCAACCAGCATTGGCGCTTATACCACCGACCAAATCCACTACGGCAGTTCGCACTCTACACGTTTCAATGGCACGCTACATGGCCGAGAGCGTGGCACGTTAATTTTAGGCATGTATTTGAAGAATGGTAACATTATAATTTCAAGGGGACTAATCAACTGTAAAATTAACAGTGTGGAAATCATAGAACTTAACCGTTTTGGCCTGTGGCATGTTAGCTGTTTAAAGCAGATCAGCAGTAGTTCGAATTAAGTACCAAAGTCTTCGAATTTTAGGTTTCAAATTGAGAACCCAATTGCCCTCATCCATGTTCAATAGATCTTTACTTTTTCCAAATTACTGCGAAGGTCGAAATTTTGGCAGTGAACCGCAAACCAACACGTTTTCGGAGAGCTAGTTTGAGCGAACTTAGCCAATAGGAATAAAGATGTAATTAATCACCTCAAAATCGGCAAACGGGTTCGCCTGTAAAGGAATATTGGTTTGGATAGAGATGGGAACAGAAATGGTCTGACTGGGTTTATGGAGAAAAGATTTACTTATATGCCCATCCCGTTTATCTCAATTCAGTTTTTACCTGCAAGAGTCTATCCAGCTGAAGTTGACAGTATTCTTAAAGAACA
Source organism: Fasciolopsis buskii (assembly GCA_008360955.1). Lineage (NCBI taxonomy): Eukaryota > Metazoa > Platyhelminthes > Trematoda > Plagiorchiida > Fasciolidae > Fasciolopsis > Fasciolopsis buskii. Next base: position 39,041 of record LUCM01011702.1, on the reverse strand, counting down.
ATTCTTCGTCCTTCCAATCAATCACATTTTACTGTCGTTACCATGGTTCCGGATCAAAATGAACGAATTTTTCCGTGATTCGCACTTTATGAAATAAGAAAAGCCATTTGTTTGTTGCGGTTGTACATTTTGACTTTACTAAACGACTGGTAGCGCAGACAGAGAATGACAGATTGATGTTTACTTGGTGCATTGTAGAATTGAGTTCTTTTCCTCGTTTCACACGAAATTTCTCGGGTGCTGTGATCGACCGTTTCCTGCTAAGGACATTCTGATATTTTGAAATGTATCACGTACCTCAATCCTACTAGCAAGGAATGCATTCACTCAAATTCACATCATCCTTCATGAATGATTCGATCAACCAAACAATCAAATATCCACATTAATTCAACTGTCAGAACAATTCCAAAGTTCATATTTCTGTAGACTAACCGAAACGGCCTCCTTTTACAAGCAAATACAATGCCCATTCCAAAACTAGAGGAGACAACCTGTCAGCCTATTAATTAAGTAACACTGCGATAACCTGTTTGCCGATATGTTTAAAAAAAGTACCGTGAACTTCCCAATTTCTTTCATCAAAAAGATGATGCTTGCCGATTTTTGATCATGTTTCATTTGTTGGACTGATTCCAGCATTTCAACTACGGCAAAACTACTTCGAACTGGCATTGGGCTCATTTCAGAGTAACCTCATTTTTACTCTTAGTTGCAGAGGAAACATCAGACAACACGAAACCGCTTAAGTTAACGAGACTTCCAGAAGATGTATAGGGAACAATGCACAATCAGCACTTTAGCTTGTGGGTTTGTATTTTTCAACGTGCAATTAAATTTCTCACAAATTCTGTTTTAGGGTGAGTACGGGGAGCTTGCATAAATCCTGCACGAACGAGTTTCCTCAGGTTGCGTTTTTACCAATAACAAAATGTTTTTCCAAAATCCACTTGCCTTCAGCATCTTTGTTATGACTATCTTCTACTTCATGTGATCCTTGCTTCACCCCGTATGAAAGTTTCTATCCATTAAGTACACGTTACTCTGGTGCGTACTGGACTCTGGCCTGCTAAATTCAGTGCCAGCTGTGGGCCATATTTCATCAAGTTTTCTGCCAAGTTTATACTCCCTTTTACAGAAGTCAACTATCTATGGGTGAAAAATCAACTTGATACTACCTCGATTTTATAATCCATAATGCCGATCATTCTGAAATTTCATTCGCACACTTTCGCCCAGCACCTCGGCTTAGTACGTTAGTTTTCACTGTTCACAGTCATTGCTATTATTTTGCATCGAGTCTCGGCTCCACATTTAGGAGATTCATTTCAAGAAGTGGAAATGCCATTTACCTTCCACACTTCACGATTCCGGGCTAAACTCAAAATGAACATTATCATATCGCTTAATGACCAGCAATCTGTAGAAGTTGCCAACAGTGATTACTTGAATGATGCATCATTCGAGGCTTGTGCCTGAAACGTAGAGTCCGAATGATGGTCAGCTAAGCATAGTGGGGATATTTCCATGCTTCCGTTGTGCTGTGGAACAGGACCGCAAATTGAATTGATGTAAATGATCATCTATTGATGAGCACCTGAAAATTCGTAGTCACCTGTGACCATTCTGTGTTCTCATCAAGTAGTTCAGCGGTTGTGTGACCCTAGGCTGCAGTCCTTAAACTGGAGCATGGTAGGCCTGACGACAGTTTTGTTGCTTTGACTGAGGTGTGAGAATGTTTGAATTGGTGAAAGACCCTTGGACTCAGGTTTGAAGTTCTCGAGGTTCGTGGGATAGCGAAATTCAAAATGTGTTCGTCACTTACACACATGAGAAGTGCAAACATGGGATGTGGATGTCAGTTTGGCCAATAATTTAAAGTAGCCATTAAGTGACGAGCTCAACGATTAGCTGGTTTCGAAACCTAATAAAATGAGCGGCGGATAACCGGATTTTAAAACTACTAACAACAATGCTTTCCTACGCATTGCTGGGGGCAATTAGGCATTAGTAGTTATTGTGGCAGGAAGCACACCTTCTGAGTGCGTGCCGAAAATAAAGCTTTCAGTAATCTGTGTCCAAATCATTTCCTTCTTATATGGCTGATAACATTTGAGCTTCCAGTGTGGCACGCAAATTGCACAAAAGTGAAAGTCCAGTATGATATCCAACTAGATTTCCCAAAGTATCAACAGGGAGTCACATGCGCATGTCTCACAATTACTGGCACTCGTGAAGCACAAGACTCAAGCTTCACTCTCATTAAAGCTCACCGGAAGCGTATCTTCACCATCGCACCCAGGGTTTGAACCCGTTCCCCTTTTGCAATGGAGATGTGTGTTTACACGATACTTCCCAGAATGACTCTGTCTATCGGACATATAGAGTTCGAATTTCCACGTGCGGTCTGCAAGTAATCGTGGGATACGTACATAGAAAAACCAAAGCACAATGCAGGTAAATTAGGCAGTATCCGAATCCTGCTGAGATGACTGACTGGTGAGATACATTCAAATGGAGTTAACGGGTAGTAACTGTGTCTTCCTTCGAAGTTGATGAACACCATTGACCACCAAAGAGGAAGACCTGGACAAAATCTAGACCGAGCAACTTGATTCACCGTACTGGTAGCATAAGTGAGTCCTCTGCAAAATGTCCGGGTTTATACCCACAATGAAATTACACATAAAAATTAATTGTTAAAGTGAAACCATTCTGTGAAGTAGGCGAATTTCCCCTTACAGTGAGAATGTAAATGTGGTGAATTCCTGGACCAAGTATTTATTAATACTCTCCTAGGGAAAAGATTCTTAGAGAGACAAAACATTTGTAGAGCGAAAATTGGACAACCTGAACTAGAGCTAAAAACTGAAGAAAATGGAGATTTTGATAAGTGCAGAGGGCACAGGGAACATAAACTGTGAACTAGCAACACAAAGGTTTGGGTATGATGAAATATCTACTTGATGGACGAATTTGCCCTTATCTAACGCAATCCTAGTGGGTTTACATTTAAAAGCACGTAGTATACTGACAGGTTTTGGTGAACAGCTGAAAAATTTATTTTCCAAATAAGTCTCCAATTCTGGGCAAGTTTTTATTCAATAATTCTTCGACCTCGGTGGTGGAAAAATCAGAATTTGTGAATGCTCTGCCATCGTTTAAACGGTCCCATAGAGTGATTACTTCCATTCAGAGAGATTTTGACTATATTTTCGGTTACAGATGATCTGGAGAGTTTATAATAAACTAAGCTATTGTTGGTCTATATTGTGGGAAATGAAATATGGCAAAACAATGAAACATATAGGGGAACAGCAGCCAGCGATCCATTATGTCCTCCGTTGGGGCTCTCAGACATACTTTTCTCTGCAGATAACCACAAATTGTGAAAGACTCGGACGTGATTATATATAGCGGGGGGAAAAATCCCGTAACGAGGTGACTGGACACTTTTCAAGTAGCACTGATGATCGATTTGTCGGTTCCGTTTTTCCGGCCTAATTATAGTTTGTGCATCATAAGGCTGATTGCACCGTAAATTTAGTGATTTTAATTTATATTTTCCTCGAAGAGTTTTATCCGTTCTGCTACGAGAAAATGAGTAATTCTGTTCCTAGCTGAATGGTATGTGGCAGCTGATATCTAATATTCCTCTATGATGAGGCAGTTTGAAAGCTGTACCGTCTTCCTCTACTGGGAATAGTACTCCCGGAGAGTTTCTTTTAAATATATCAACTTGGGAGAAGCTATGAGAGCAGCATAGTACAGCTGTTTTCCTGTCCTTAATTAAAACGCTGCCGTCTACCATATCTGATTTTATTACGTCTCACAGTGTTTCTATTGACACCGACGCATCCTGCCCTACGAGCAGTCCCAATGTTGCCCAATAATTATGCAGAGATCTACTCTAAAGCTTTTGAGGGTTCCGTTGGTTTTACTTTTCAGTCTTGTGGTTCAATTTGTGTGGAGTAGATAGTAAGCGATTGCACTATTCAGTTGTTTGACCTCTCAAGCATAACCGGTTTTTTACGCAACTGTTATCATCTTTTCAATGTCACTTAGACGATTGATGCTTTTGTCTTTCTGGACTACTTGGGATGCTTCACAAAGTAAGCCAGAGATGGAACTTAAAGTTCTCATAAGTTCTATTGTGGAAAAAGTAAATTGCGGTAAATAAGGCTTGAACTCTTCAGGTCCACCAGTTATGTGGAGCGCATGTTGGAGTTCGGCGAAGGGATCCTTCGCTATCCTATGCTCTAAGTTGATTTTTAGTATTTTGTTAACAATGTTCTGTTATTCTGCTGATAGGGTGCGAATTCGCAGATTTTGACCCGTGCCCTGTTCAAGGGTATCGCACTAAATTTGATCAGCTTATGAAGCTTCTTAGCGAGCCTTGCAATTTCCACTTCTACCAGATATAGACTCGTCTCTTAGTGTCTAGTTCGATTCACATAGCCGTTTAATTATGACGCTTTCAAATACAAGTTTTATTTTAGTAGCTTTTCGAAGCATGTTCATGATCTCGTTGGTATCTGTATTTCGGAGGCTCACCTAGAGTCCACGATGCCGCCTTGTAATCCCGGCCACACCGTTACAAGATTGATAGGTGGTCTAAGGTTCTCACTCGATTTATAATATTCCGTATCAGACACCCGTGATAGATTTTCCTGACCAGCATGATTTCTTCTGACTACAGACATTATCTACATTTATCCGTTGGTTCCTCTATTAGGCTCCACTGTTTGATACTTGCGCCTATATTTCAAACTCTCAACTACTGATAACCCAGTCTATCGAGCTATTGTATTCTTTTTCAGCTTTGGTCATTTTTGTTACTTGAGGAGTTACTTTAATCCCAGTGAATGTCGGTATATACCCACGCTACCGAGTGCAACTGAAAAATGTTTCTTGTATCTGAGCCGGAACTGCACCGACTGAGTGGATGAAACCATCGCCTGGCTTAACTAGAGTTAATCTTAATTTGAAGTACATAGATCAAATTTCAGGGGACCTCATTGAAGTCAATAAATAGATCAAAATTCTGGGTGCTGTACTATTACATTTGTGTTAAAAAAACATTTGTAGTCGCAGAATGTTTAAAATTCTCAAACTGCATGGCAAACTCTTGAAAAGAACTTCGTAAAATGAATCGTCCTTTTTTTGTTGGCTGTTGCAAGCAGTGTGAAGGTCGTCGTGCATAAAGTTATGTTTGTCATTTTGTGTGGTCTCGGATTTTCGATTTCTTGCTGGTGAGCGCTATTCAGTTTTAATGTTTGCATGTCTATAAATAAAATACTGAAAACAACATTTGCGATACTGCGGGTGATCTAGATTATTAAAACTAATGGTTTTATTTTAGAATACACGTTGCCTGCTGTGGTGGAAGTGGATGACTCTTTGTGAAATGCCGAGCAGATATTTTTGAAAATGACATTAAGGCGAGGTATTGAGTCAGAGCTCGTCAGTTGTTCCTACATCTGTGCGCACGTCAACTGATGACATCACACAAGTCACGTCTGCTACTCTTATGAGACGAATAGTTTAAACAATGATATTGCCTTTAGTAGGAGATTGTTACAATGATAATAATGCATTGCTACTTCGAAGAAGGGAATGCCGATCACGCACGCATTTGTGTTTTAATTCCATAATTTCCAGTAAGAAATGGCTGGAAGTGGGCGGAAATGAGAATAAATACGATGAAACCCATGCAATAAAATATTTCGTTTCACCAAATCTAACCACGGTTAACCTTTCACTTGGAATATCTAAGTTAGAAAGGACATCCAGAGAACCTGGAAAGTTCTCAAATAATGAAATAAACATTCGCTCCTTTAGGCAACAAAGTACTGGTTAATAAATCAGGGAAAATTGCCTCGCACACCTCTGCTGATGCAATCGTTAGACTAGCACTTTGAGGCCTGTGAAATTCGGCATGCAACATTGGAAAGAGAAGCAGTGAAAAACACTTAAAATTCATTGTTAAACCAGATTGGCATTCATCTGCTAATTATTCCCTCAGAAGAACTGTACTTATTTTATTTATCCTCCTTGCATTTGTGCTTAGGATAATATTCATCGGCATACATCTTTGAATGGTACAGGTTGTATTTGAAGTCAGGAAATATTCTGTAGTCAGGTGACTGCCAATGCTTGCTGGAATGACTGGATAATAAAGGGGGATCGAAAACCTGCCGACGCAGCAAGAAATATACACTGCCTTTGTTTTAGAATTCACAAACGTGCTGTGTTTTTGATTCCTTCGTGGATATCCGTCGAGACGTCTATTGCATGCCACGTTCTTACCCAATCACGGTAAATTTCATCAACCTAGAACGATTTACGTTTATGTGAAATTGTTGATTCATATTTGGTTCTTCCATCTGCGCAAATCATAAAATCAGGAAAAACAATTCTAAAAACAGTATACCGGATTCCGATTACACAATACTTCTTTGGTCATTCAGCTACCATTTGGCTGCTCCTTAGTCACTTAATTAGTAATAGAATCGCCACTAGCGTTTGTGAATCAGCCATCAGGGCAGTCATCGTGCTATTTGGTTTTAAAATTAACATTCATCTATTATGTTCGGTCTGGTGAAGCCTTGAAACAAAAGTAAAACATAGGCAGTTCCAACACGACGTAATGAACCAACTAAACTGCTTTCCATCTGCCTCGTAGAACCGTGACCTACATGGGCGTTCAGACTGATTAATAGGTGCAGACACGTCTGTGGAAGTGAAAACATTTGGAGAGGGTTCATCATCAACTTTGTCCGCTGATAACGGGAAAAATGGTGTAAGTTTGTTTCTTCTATCTCCACAGTTAACTGGGCACTGCCTGCTCTCTAGTCAGTTTTATTCACTAATGATTGGTCAACTGCGCCATTGCCTTCTCCTTCTCTAATTTATTAAGGGGAACCTAGAATAAACGAATTCGCAACAACCAAGAAATCTAGAACCGATGAAGGAGCAAATACAAATAAAAGTTACGACATTAAAGTGGATTCGCATATTTCACGCCGAAGAATAACTACCGGCGGAAGCCATAACATTTAGCATGTGGTTGCGTTATTCCAACGAATGACTCGTGAATGCTAGGTTGGGTTTGGGCGCGTCTTTCTTCGTTCGAATTTGCATTTGAAAGTCACCATGGGTAGGGCAATGAAAGTAAATCTGCACGCGGACGGTACACCTTGGAAGAATGTTCGTTCCATGTTCCTCTTGCTAGGATGCCCGCGCTTGTTCTAAACCCGGTGAGATCATTTTGTTAGCCGGATTATTGAACATTTTACGAGGAAATACTTCAAGCCAATTAGCATCCGAAATTTCACATCACCCAAGGTGCGATTCGATCTGGTTCCAAATAAAGCACCTAACTGGTCATAATAATAAATAACCCAGATTTGCCTGCCTCTTGATTGTAAATATGGTAGCGAAATCGTCGGCCGGCGGGTAGGATCGTCGTACACTGCCCGTAACCTGAAAGGTCATCTGAATCTCTTCAGTAATGGCAAAATTCACACAGCCAATAACTCGGCTAGCGACATCATTTTGTAGTAACTTGCGTTTTCTTATACCAGATGAATTACGATTCGGTGCTAAATGAGGTAATGTCTCGACAGGTTCTAAAACTTTAGGGAACAAAGACAGCTTCAACCCTGGATTATCTAACTACTGCCATAAGTCACTGGGAAGGAAACATTTTCTTCTATCCAATGTGATCCTTTGCAATTCCAACAATTAGCATTCGATCGCATCAATGTACAACTCGGGTGTTTAATCGGAAATAAACAATTTGATGATGCAAGTGTGGGTTGTATTTTGCAGTTGAGCGACGACATATTCACCTGATGACTGCATTCGAAAACGCCTATCTCGAGCTCACTTTTGAAATCTTGCTATTCGCATAAAATGGGTAGCTGGTAAATATTTGGAAAAACTTTATCGAATCTGTGAAGTTGATATTGAGCGAAGGCTAGACCACTGTGACCAATAACATTACCGTATATAATTTCTCGTTTGCGTTAAACATCTATCCCTTGCCATTATAAGTATTTTGTTAATCAATATACTAATAAAATAGCAAGTTTTAAGTCCAACTTGCCCACTGACCAAACAAATTCATCCTATCCGTTAGCAATCTTGGTTCAATTTCTGCTGCGTTCATTGACTTCTAGTTTTCTTAAGCTCAGTTACTATCTCATTTCCAGAGTAAATAAAATGACACTTCAAATGAATCATCTTGAAACTGGTCGATTGATAACACGTTGCTTATAGCCGGATGGTGAATTAACGTTAGCAGTGACAGCTTCCCGACGTCACTGTTCGCACAGTTACTCGCCATAGATTTTTGCTTTTTTGCCTTGCTCTTCCGAATTCAATTTTAAGGTCTATGGATGCTATCGGTTTTCAGTTTAAACCAAATAAGATTACGCATCCACCTATTTATTCCTTATAATGGATGCAGTAACCAGCCAATTCGTGTGCGGCATTAAGCTAGGTGAACTTTCATTTTAGCTGGTGGGTCTGAAATAGAATGCGATGGACAACAAAGTGTGCTCCATCATCTTTGCAACGACCGACAGGGTTTGGACAACTTTTCCCTCCAACTCATGCGCAAAATTAAATTAAAAACGATTTTTTACCAAGTTCCAGAACGAGATAGAGAATACGTCCGGACAGAAGTTACAATTCGTTTATGGGTCCCAACTTTGACAAATAGTTCGTTTATTTCATATTGTATCGTTGGACTGATACGCATGCAATGGACGACGTCAACGCTGAGTGACGCGTTACATGATAAGGATGCAAAGGATGTCGTTATTTCTGAAGTTATGCTTGCAATATTTTACTGGTAACCGGACCTGACACGTTTGGAGTGCAGCATGCTGTGCACGGAACAGAAGTTTCGCATTCCAAGGTATATTTGATATCTGTAAGGCGATTGAAGAAAGCGCGGTTTAACAATAATACTTTTCTTTTTAAGGCCACATTGGCTCACCAGCTACTCAATCCAACATAACCCGATTGTCCAGGATTCTACATTGAACAGGGAACAGCGTTTGGGATGTTATTAGTTCCCATGTTTTATGGCTGAATAAAAATGTGAAAGAAAATCTCGTGACTACTGAATCAATACCAATTCAGTTATTGAAAGTATAGTTATATAGGTACCGCAGGTATTTAGAAACTTCTTTGGTAGTTCAATTTAAGGCCACGTTAACGCTGCAACGCAAGATGTATGTTGTTTCTCTATTGACCAACCCGCAGAATACATTTATATTTAAATATTTTATCGACTTTATTCATTCACCTATTCAGACAACTGCATGCACTTGAACCAACCTATCAATTCGGGAAGGTCCATCCCATTACTGCGGTATTAAATCAGTTATACGCATCTACCTGTTATGAGCGACATGTATGAGTGTTGACTTGTGGCAAACGAGTAATTTCTATGTGAGTGCCTGAAGCCACAAACTGACTCACGAACACTATGCATGTGTTACCGGCTTAGGCGAATTCTGTGAAACCTCAGCTTAGAAGTCTAAACGCACATGAATCCATGGACAAGCACGTAATGTTTGAATTCCACAAGTTTCGTTACATTATTAACTGCTTTTCTTATCTAAGCTGTACAAGCAGCTGTTCAAAAGTTATATACGCAACAGAAATGAGCACATAAGTGAGCAAGAATCATTCTCCATGAATATTGACTCATGTGATCAACCCATATACCATTAATAAACAGACTGCAATTTCTCAGCTACTATGCAAATGAGCAGTAAGTCTCAGAGTTATATGATGACTGAATAGCTTCGTTCCCCTGAGAGTAATATCTAAGACAATACAACAGACCACTCCTACCGATTATTTGGGTGCATCAAAAATGCACACGAACGTAAACATACTAAGAGTTTTTCTGTTCACGTGAATCTCACCAAAAGATAGTGGTTTTCTTAGGCCTGGCCTGTCAACTATGCACGGCACCGCTGAGTGGGCCTAACTAACGGGACGTTTTCTCTTGTAAACCAAAGAAAATTCTCTTATGAATATCCATTCGCCTTATCCAATGATTTATGTCACAACATTTTCAAACAACTAGTGATTCACGCTTGAAGAGGTCTCCTTTGATCAAGGTGGTATTACGGTATTGCCAATTGTCTGCTGTCCTTTTTAAGGGATGAATTAACAACAGTTGAGAACCAAGTGAAATAATTTCGATCCAAACTGGTGTTGCACAAAACTTCATGGATTGTCTGACTCATCACTATGAGAAGTTTCATCCACTCGTCGAACTCGGTTTCAGGAATGGATAAAATATTTGTCTAAAAATTTACAATCCGCCTGACGAGATAAAACAAAAGTTCTGCTATGTAGATGCCACACGGAGTGATCATTACAGACGATGCACTAGTTTCAATGTACTACAATATAAACAAGACCGTTGTGATTCCGTCATTTTGCGGGATTTTAATTTATGCAGAGTTAGCCGAAAACAGTGGGTGGTGAAAGCGATTTGATTAATTTGGAAAGATCTCTTGAGTAACGTTCATTTTCAGTTGGGTAAACCTACTGGTTACAAGTTGCACACTGTTCAACATGCACAACATATTTGGTCGGAGTTTTCAGACGTTGGCGGCAGTAGTGAACACGTACGAGCAAGCATGCGGTGATCGACTCATTTGCAACAAATAGTAAAATAAACTCAGAGTAGAATGAAATGGAAAGGTTTAACATCGAACGATCCCACTAATAGGATGGAATCCCTGTATTGCTTGGCACTAATGAAAACATGCGACGTACACTAAGCCATTCCGCACGTTTTTAGAAAAACAAAATTCGTTATACTCCATGTTACTGAGTTATGGAACGACAGTCTTCACAGCAGTGGGAGGTTCCAAATGGTAAATTAACCTGATCCATCGGAATTGTGGGAAGAATATCTGCCATCAAATGCTGGACGTCCGGTAATGAGCTTAATGATTTAGGCCGCATTTTACTGTATGCGCTGAGTTACCAGTTCGAGTTACAAAACGACAAAAAAGTGATTTATTATCCTTGAGCGAAAACGAAATCTATAGCAAAAGGTGATATTCTAATCTCTACAAGTTTTATAGCTTCAGCGGAGCAGTTTAAGCTATTGTCCACGAAAATGATCAGTCGTGGCCGGCGATCTGAAAACTGCTTTAATTCTGATGTACACTACTGGCATTAAGTGTGAAAATGCATACATGACGACTTTATGACGACGTTTTGAATGGTTCTCGTTGTGCAAAGAGAAAAACAATGAAAGTATTAAGAGCAACGAAAACTTATAAAATGATGGCAGTAACAGTCTCTATGACTGAACGAAACCATGCCCAAGAATGATGAACGAAATTCCCCCGGAAGCATACGACTTTTTCACGGTTATTGCCGCTCTTCGACTATACGCACATGGTATTCTTCTGTCCAAAGATCACTCTAATAATGTGTGCCTTCCCTAGCTTTCCACTAGGATCTCATTTGAGTAGTTAAGGTCGTAAATGGATGAAACTTTCACTTAGAACTCGCATGGTGATTCGTTGGAGGGATTTCGTCGGTGTGATACCGTTCCTTTAGCTTACATTCGCCGAGTAACAACATACATCAAGCAGTGCGAGGAGAGCAATAAATTGCTCGATTTGATTACCATTTCGAATCTACTAGCGGCCAACGTATCCGACTAGTTCATGAAAATGAATTCCAGTTGTTTAACAGCATAACCAATTTTCCTACTGGAGCAATGGACCATTGATAATCAAAAAAGCTAGTTGTTTTAATTGGGATAAACAGTGCTTTCGACATTGAACAGAAGGGGTTTCCGAAAATGGTGCAACATGTCGCGGACATCTTAAGAGCCGTTTGAAAGCCGAATGTTTTGTTGTAACGTTAATGAATGAGCGTAAAAGCAAAACGAACGTTTCTAGCAGTTTGTTCTTTATTTTCCATCACTTCTTAAAGCAAATCGATTTAATTGAGAAGAAAAACAATAAAATTTGCTAGTGATCTTCCGTAGCATGGCTTTGTGACTGTGTGCGACGCGCTCCTTATTATCTGGCTCTCGGAAAAGGAGAGTTTATCTACGGCAGTGACAACCATTAAATTATTGGATGAGCGTCGACAAAGGAATAGAATCACAAAGCAACACCGGAGTTGTTTAAACAAGACTATGCAAACGAGACAGAGAATGGAGTTTTAAGAAACATGGAAACTAATTTTGCCGGTCCAAATAGCACATATTGGGGCTACTTCTGACAGTTACCCGGATACGAAATTCTTACAGCTTTTGGTTAAGGAGAAGAAAATGTTGGATCGGCTCAAAGGAACGTTGTGTCATATCGGCCTCATATGACTTGCTTGCTCTCGGAAATCGTCGAAGTGGAGTTCGTTTTGCTTGATTCTAAATTTAATGAAGTTTTGATCACCACAGTCTTCAGTGAGTACCAAACTGTTTGCTCAATGTTGCAGTTGCCTGGCGAAATAAACACAGTGGTAAAACAAACAGCATGTTTAGGTGTTCTCAAGCTACAAAGCCGATACAAAGGAAACCGGTAATTTGGGGATTGACTTATCTTCTTTTACTAACCCTTCGTTCTTTCATCGTCAGTTACCAATAATTTTTGTCCCCAACGGCGATAAATTTTACAGACTACTCACCGATGTATTACAATGTATGTAGACAGGGAACAGGAGTACTGGACGAGGACTTTGAAATGTCTCTGTGCAATGCACTGAAAAACGGTGATCTTTCAGTCGGGGAGACGAAGTAATAAAGAACAATTGGTGTTGTGTTTAGCAAACAATAAAGTAAACTAAATAACCGGCTATAGACGGATTTGGAAGATGTTTGTAGCACATTGCTCAAAACAGCTGCTACAAATATTGTGGTCAATGTTGACAGTCGATGGTTGAAGATTCATTGATGAAGGAGGGTACTGTTTGCAGTTTACGACGACATTCAAACTCCTGGCAAACAAAGCTAACCAAATATCGAGCATAGGTCACAATGGAAGTTCCGTACTCAAAATGCATTTCAAGTTAGCAATAATCCAAGATTGGTCAACAGATACATGGGTCACTGATCCACCAATAACAGTTGACAATATTCCGGCATTTATTGGCTTCAAACTGCTATTGACAAGGTGGCTGAATGAGAATTCTGGGATCCGAATGTTGGCATAATGTGACAGTAAGCTTAATATCTTCTCCAGCATCGGTTGGCTTTATGCAAAAGAAAAATCTTTCGAGAAAAACCGCAGTTTTCTAGGATTCATATCAGCCAAATTCATTTCCATAACAATTCTAGAGGTGTAATTATCCGCTGCATATTGCTAGTTGGCGTACCTACATGCAAGCGCACTTTATTGGTAACGATTTCGAGGAAAACCACTGAAGTTGTTGCTTATTTTGCTAGAACAAGCGGCCATTCAACGTTAAATACGGCTTACTTATCTGTGGAGACGAGTCCGCAGGTGGGTTTCTATAAATTTTTGCGGACAAATGAAAAATTACGGTCGTATTAGATGCAGTTATAAGTATTCCGGTTAACCACTGCAAACAACGATTACTTTAATAGGTTGCATGGAATGCCATGGAAAAATATAGGGTTAAATCAAGAAACATCACTATTTTTGAATGCAGTCTGCAACTTTTGGTATAGTCCGTCCGAACGACTACTTTAAATGCGTAGATTATTAAGATGTATATATTTTATAGGTGGTATGAAGCCAGCAGGTTGGGATCTTGCGTTGACCGTCCAAATTTCTCAATTCCTATGAATTTTTCCATATTTCGTCTTCGTCCTTATGTTTTTCAATTTCTCAAAGGAAGTAAACTGAACGCTTTCACTAGACTTGGACCTTCCGCATTGTTCTGCCACTGTGATTATTTCCAGTTCCATTGGCTTTGCTTTGAGCTTTTACCCTCGGGTTTTGATACACCAAGCCTTTAGTTATATCTCACTCAGCATTTTTTATTTAACCATAGTATGCTGGATATGATCGGGGTGTTTTTAAATGTTTGGCAAAAGTAAGCAGGCTGTTGCCGAACAATCAGCCGTTACAAGGATGAGACTTTACGACGAGACTCCTGGTTCGTCCCGTTCACCGCAGATATCGAACAATAAATGATTTAGTATGGAAACCTTTAAATGGTCCTTTAAATCATTTTTAAGTCACATAATTCTGTTTTTTCAATAACACCTCGAACATTTAGTGCATAGATGAGCAAGTGAGAGGTATGTTTAAATTAACATTAAATGATACTAATCGCGGACGAATTTACGAAACCCATTGTAGTATTGTATCTGAGCTGATGAACGACAGTTTAGGTAGGCCGACGAAAGTAGCGAAAGGGGATATATATTCAAATTATTCAGTATTTTAACAGACTTGCACAGAGAAGTCTTAGAAAGACTTTCTTCAGAAAACCGTCGGCAGTCCTCACCTCATGAAGCAAATTTGGAAAGCAACAACGTCAGATTACATAAGCAAGTGAACTAATTTCTGAGTCGATGCTGTAGATAACAGAATGTTATTGAGAATGAACAACACCCCAAATGTGCAGTTGATATCAACCTATGGTTTGACATTTCACCTCACACTAGGGTGCACTCGGTTCGGTTGCTAACGGGGTCCGGACGTCATCTTAACCGCGAACTTAGGGTACTACAATATACCCACTTTGGGAAGCAATACGGGTGGTGGTACTGAATCGGATGAAGAAGAATAGTCTAAGAAAGTATCTATGAACTAGCATATATAACAAAGCAGTTATCCTTGTTGGGTTTATCAGCAATTTCGAGAATTCCAGGAGAAACCATAGACGAAAGCAGGCTTTTAGACACCATACTCTGTCAGGTTAATACCAGAAGCCTTTAGAGGACTGAGGTGAAGCGCTTGGTTAAGGCAGTGGGATTTGGGACTTGAGGATGGGTGTAAGTTACTGCTTATTGGTGGATCGCTAATTAGCGGGATTGTATTGTTAGACTTGAAGCAATGAACTAGCCATCCAAAGATTCGTGCTCCTAAAGGAAACCTAAGATCCGTAGGCTCAATCCGCCGAAGGAACGAATGGTAAAATTTCAGAGAGATTCGGCCAGTATTTCCTGAAGCATTCACCGACTTATTTATCTACTTAGTACAACTCTTTCTGGTTGGTATCCCCGTGATTAGAACCCAAAAATTTAATACTTAAAGTTCGTCTAGAGAGGTTGCAGAAAATATTTGAATGACATAATTGAACCAACCATCAGTTTGCGTGAACTATGTTGGGGATTTGTACCCAATGCGAAGCATTACTAGCCAAAAAGAGCTAGCTAAAACTTGTGTGGATAACTTCACTAGTGCGTCAGGAACGACGAACAACAGTTTCAGTTCATTTTGTGCAACCCATTAAACTTGATCCTTTTTGCTTTGATTTCAGTTGCTACCTCAAAGCACCACCTCCCACAGCAAAGCGAAGAACGAGGGATAGGGAAGATTGACTGTTGAAAATTAAGTTGAGGAACTGTACAGGAGAGAGATTTAAAACCTAAGAACTCCAGTGACTGCATGATTGGCCCATATCGTCTATTTTCTCCCACTGGTGTTTCAGGGAATTTAGTTGACCTCTATCCCGTAGTCCAACTGCACATACACGAAACATTCCATCGATTAACGTTCTCTCGATTTTTTCGAATTCTTCGGCTGGGTCCGTCGATTCAGCTTGAAACCCTTAACTGCCAGCACATCAGCGTAAAACGTGACAGTCGTGCTGCGGGTGTGTGTAAACCATGTCCCGAATACCCTCACCTTTATTTATTGTCAGTTTTATTGTCAGTTCTAGGCATGGAGAAATAAGACCTAGTAATTTATGCCTAACTTCTGAGGTACTCACAGAATCACCCATAATATTCACGCAAGAATCCGAATAGTACGGCCAGTAAACATGAAACATTTTTACAGATCAGTTTAGGACGATAATGTTTCGGCCCCCTAAAGAAATACCGATCTTCCTGCCACTGTAAACACCCGACCTTTGATCGACAAACGGATATCATGCGACGCTACAAAATCATGAATTTCGTGAATGCTGGTCATTCCTTCTGCATGTTTAAAGGCAACTCAACCTCACCAGGTGAGATGAACTTACCGAAGCAACCAAATCCACGAACTTCACCCAGTTGTTCACAATTAAGCACAAGATTCTCCTTCTAGCCGATCCAATAGTGCGAAAGCATTTTGCACCCTAAAGATACAAAACGACCCACACATGCATGCATAACCGAGAAACATTTGCAACTTATTGTATTTACTAAGCAACACGTCTTCCGTTTACTTTAAGTAAGATGAATATCAATGCCACTATCCTCACATGAGGTTCGAACTGTCTATAAATATAAGTCGCTCACAGAGTTGAATGGAAAACGATAAAAAGGAACATCCCTGACGAAAACCCCATTCTCATGGTGAACCCCGGCGAGGGATCGGCATGAATACGAACTCGGCTTCGGGTAAACGCATAGAAATGGAAGAGGTAAAATTATTTTTTCCGGCACAATAATCCGTGGGAGTGTTACGGCGGAATTGGACAGTTGACTGAGTGAAGCACTGCATTCAATTCGGGATAAAAGAAGACATGAGTCTGGGGAGCATGCGCCTATGTCTTTAGATTTGACCAAAACATCAGTGACGGGTACGAAAACCGGCTTGATTCTCATGTATACACCTTACGCAAATAATAGACGATTTCCGGGGGATACGCCCCCAAGCAGCGTAGATAAGATACCTACTAAACTAATTCCTTTGGGCCATTCACATGAGGACATACAAACTTTCTTGTAAATGGATGAAGTTACCGATTCAAATTATTAGTTAGGTTTTTTTCCTAAACCCAGTATTTTCTTAGGAGTTTTACTAGATCCGATATTACCATTTTGTGGCAGTCACAATAACCCAATTGGCCCAGGCGCTTTATTCCTTTTCAGAAAATCTTGTATTCCTGACTACCGACATTCCGGATGGAGGACTAGAGTCCATCTAAATTGGTTTACTTGCAGGAATTAGTAGAAGGCTTACTTTGAGCGAGGCCAACCCAACTGCTCTCCAATATATTCTGACCATTGCCACAGGTTCCGAGAGTGAACCAACCTGTCCTCGGATTCTTTAATTTCTGAGCATGCGCTCGGTTTTCGTGGACCGGCATTCGCAATTCGTCGGCGAGAATTCGCACTATTGTCGATAGCCGCAGCCTTTTCCACTATCTTACATTTCCCTATGCGCCATTGTTTACGGTCATTTCTTAGTCTTGGCTGGCTGATGCCCCTGCGCTGGATTTGATACTGCATCCGTTGGCATAGATCTGCGAGCGTCCATCAGTGCAGCTGAAGTCCATGATAACCGTCATTTCTCAGATTTACTTGGCAAGCGGTCCTACAGGCACTTGCAGCTTAACACAGGGCTTCCTTTATCTGTTCCCATGTTCGCTTTTATTTTGAGCATTCTGTTGAGATCAAGGCCCCACCGAAAGATCCGGGTGGAACCAAATTCGACGATTATCATCTGGAATCGTTGATGCGATTCTCGTGATTTTTGTACTGATGCCACCGGAGACTAGGTGAAAACAACAATTAGTTTGGACCAAACGATGATCTTGTACGTGGGTATGGATCAAAATATTTGGCAATCCTTGATATGAGTAAAATATTTTGAGGGAGAAAGAGGATGCCAAGTGAGCTATTATTGTTTCAAGTCAATAATTTAAGTACCCCAAAAGCAAAATGTGGACAAAATAGTATAAGAAGAAAAGACCTTCTCTGTCGATGCGACCTTCTGGGAGGGAAAACAGCCTATAGTATACCTTTTCATCTCTGCTAAGTTGACAGGTGCTTTGGTAACATCGCGAGCAATGAGCACAACTTCTGTTGAATGCATACCTGGAAGTAAGCAAGATAGATCCGTTAGAACTCGTCATTGATTTACGGGAAGCTGCAGTTACTAAGAGCATGCATAATTACAACACACAAACACCGACAATTTAGTCGACTGTTATTGACGCGTACGGAACCATTGCACACCAGCAAATCATGAATGGGATCCAATCTGACAGTGCGTGCTAAGCTGTCGTGCTTTGAGTGATCCCGAACTCCCCCTGACCAAAAGAGCTAAAAAAACATTATGCAGAGCACGGAAAGTGAATTTAGGGAAAGCCATTGTATCTGGATGGCGAATAATGTCTATGCAAATGGGATGATATTTCTGCATTTCAGAGACATAACATATATCTATTCTAAAGGATTCTAGTTCTCGGAGCAACCTGTTGCATTATCTGGATGAGCTTCCGGTTGTTAAAGACTGCTAAGTCAGTAGTTTGTAGGGACGGTGGTAAACGGAATTATGAATGCAAGCAGAGGCTGACAGCCCATTTTATCAGCAAGAACTTACTGCTGATATAAACTGACCTATTCTAAAACATTTGATGATCAGTTTACACATCCTGTTCACTAGAACGTGGTATGTATAATGTTAAAAATATCTATTTGCATAACTATTGCATATAGAATGAGCACTGAAATGCTACATTCGATTCTATTCTGTGGTTAATGCCCTTCAGTTATTCAATACTCAGCACAAAACAAACGTTACTTGCAAATCATTAGGATCAACAGTTACTATTTTGGGGTGAAGTAACTTAACAAATTCAAAAAAATATAAGAGGAAATAACAGAACCCGCTGCTGTAGACAATGCAATGTTTGGTGTGGATGGAAGCATCCACGCAATAAACCCGATAGTTTTATTGCATAATGAAGAGGTGCTGACGCCGGTCGCATCAGCGGTTGTGACATACAAATACGTATCTATTGGAGTACCTTACACCGTGGGCTACCTGCAGGTGACGCGTCTGCTAGAAAACAAAATTACTTTTTTTCGGAGCAATTGATAACAGAGTCATCGGACTTACAGTGAAATTACAATTGTCAGTCTTGGGCGTTTCTGTTTCAGGGTATGAATGTTGGCCCAAGCGAAAACGGACACGGTTTGAGAACTAATAGAAACTTGTGCTTATGAGTATCAAACAGAAGGGTAACGTTCACGAACGAGTCGAAAGGGACAGTGGTTTGTTGCGTGTCGGGATTTTCAACATCTATGCGATAATATTTCACCTGAAAGGTTTAAGCAATTATTTCTGTGTTAGGTTAGTGAGGGAGCAAACGTGAAAAGTTCTCAAGTAACTAACCCGAAAATTCCTAGAAAATCATTGGCGTGCACTTGTTAGCAACGAAAAAATTATTGGGACTCGAACTCCTAACTATATGCCAATTATCCGTGAGAATATCGTTAGACGCAACCCAGATGATGCGATCGTCTTATCAACATATCGTTCCGTTGAGGTTCGGCACTGATTAATACATATCGAAGGGGAAATGAAAAGTCAAACAAATAAAAACTACTTTGATATCTAACCAACCTGCCCCCTAACTGATAAAGAAAAAAATTCAACTATTTGTGCTGTGTCTGTGGTTTTCGTAATAAACTTCCTATGCGTGACATTGAGACAGGACGACACTGCATTCCGAATAAAGTAGCAAATGGATTTTAGGGCTGACAAACACAGACCGTGTTAAGCATCGCATAGCCTTAACTTTTCATGTCAACATTGGTTTATTCATTTGCTTGATCAATAATCAAACGCCAGAATGCATTAGCGGAGAGGAAAGATGATATTTTTTGTTTCATGTGACCAGTGACCTGTTTACCGTTTATCGTCGATTGACGGTGATTCTGCAGTTAAATTACCAATATACGATTGATCGTTGTGGAGTTTGTGTATATATTTGTAGACCCGTGATCACTTCTGAGACTTGCACCCAAAAGGAGGTTACCGACGTAATATTAGGTGCTTTGTATTTCGTAGATCACCGGTAACCGGTAATTAACGGCAGCAGTTGTTAGTCAAAAAATTTGTGGCGTTTCTGATTACATTATAACATCTTTGTGGTGGACCCATATCATATCTAACTCTTCAGCTGGTTTAACTATAATGAGAAAGAAAATATGCAGTTCGACGAATTCGCTGAACTCGTCGCCTCCCATTATCACAATTTGTGAATAGAAATCCTCAATGAGAAATTCGTTAGTAGCCGATAATTAAAACAACAACAGATTTCAAATTAGTGAGTTTGTCTCCTTTCAAGGTTTCATTTTCGTCTATAACACTTTCCCCCTTCATTCCGTGATATTGGGAGTGCTGTAAAACACATAGTGAGATAACGAGTTTCGTACGAATTGTGACCGACCTGAAAGGCAGGGAAACCGAAGAACCAATGTGAACCGAAGACCAGCAAGCGCATTAGCCAGCATTAACACCAACGCCGCCAACGAAATCCACTACGGCATCTCACATCCCGAAAGTCACTTTCCCAAACCACATGACCGAAAGTGTGGTGTTAATTTGAGGTGAGTATATGAGGAATACTAATAATAACATTTCAAAGCCATCATTCACTTAGAAAATTAGTTATGCAGAACTACTGAACTACTTGAATCTTTTGGCTCGGTACGTGTTCCCTTGAAAATGTTTAAATCAAAATAACAGTTCTTTAACTTGACTAATTTGGTCTCCAAATATTAATTTTGTAATTAAGAAGTCAGTTCCCCTCATTCACGTGAAATCAACTTTACGTGTTTTAAATTAATAATAATATTGAAGATACTGACGATGAACCACGATTCACAACACTTTTTGCCTGGGTACATAGACATCTAGCTAGTGGTCGTGTGCAACAGAGTGCAATTTTAGACGTTTATTGTGAGAGAACTTTGTCAAGACAGATAGTGATAGTATTGATCTTCATAAAGTGGAAGCCACCGTTGGTTTGAACAAGATTGTTGAAAGAAAAAGTTTGATTATTTTCGTGCAGAAATAGATGCATCAGTCGGAAGAGTAAACAAACGCATCCAATTTATTTCAGTTTAGTCATTATTTGTAGAAACGTAACCAGTCTCAGTCAAAAAGTTTATAAAAGTACCATTCTTCGTATTTGGGGTCAATCGCTCCTCAGTGTCGTTATCGTTTGTATTAAATAGTTTCAAAAAGATTTTTTGTTGATATAACATAAACCCTTTTTGGTGTAGTTGCACACTCTCATATTACTGGGCGATTAGTAGAGAATAGAGAGTATGAGATTGGTGTTTACTATATTACATTGCTGGGTTGAGTTGTCTTTCTCCATCACAAGGAATTTCTCACGGACAGTTTCCTTCAAAGTGGCAGTTACTTTTTCGAACGTTATAAGTCGTATTTTTACTGACAACAGATAAATTCATTCAAGTTCGTATGTTTGTTCATGCACGGGCCGATCAACCAGGCAATCAAATATCTACATGGATTTAATTCGGAAAAATTCTAATGCTTATTTTCCTGTGGATGTACTGAAACAGCTTTAATTCACATGCACACAATGCTCATTTTAAATGTAAGCAGGACAACCTGTTAGGTGAATGAACAAATATCATTATGATTACACGATGGCCGGCATATTTAAGACAGAACCAGGAAGTTGACAGTTTCTTTATTCCATTCGATGATGCTTAGTGATTGTTGGCCGCGAACGGCAGGTAATATTTTCTTCAAGAGAGTGATACTACGCACGTTTAACAGTCCACGAAAGAATTCATTTCCAATTGAAAATAAAGCAAACATTAGATAGGCATATATAAATGTCTCCACACTTCGTTGAACTGATGCATGTATTCCGTGCAGGGCAAAACTGCATCGAACTGCCAACTTTGCCTTTGGGTGCAGATGGAATAGTAGATGATACGAAATCGTTTAGGTTGATGGGATTTCCAGAAAAGTACCGTCAGAAAGTTCCTTGATGATCTATGCAAAAGTCAGTATATCCTGTAACCTGGTGACATTTGACGCATGATTAGAATTCTCACAAAACAGGTAGCTTAACCGACCAACGAAGTGGTAGTCGAACGGCTAAGGCCGTGGCGTTTGGGCTTGTGGGTAGCCGGTTCGAATCCTCCTATTGCCGGTCAACTTCCCCACTTGACAGCCCTCTGCTGGCCTTGACCGTCTTCATGAAAAATGATGTACATTGCATACCAAAGGTCACCGCGCTAGTTGACCCCACCACCACGGTGACGCATGACGTGGAAGACAACTAATCACTCACCTGACCCACATTTCTAAGCACACACATACACGAACACAACTAAACATCAGTTGGCATGTGAACGTTCCCTCAGTCATTTGATTGTAAAACTTGCCTTGAGAAAGACTACCCACGGTAGTCGAAACGTTGGCGCATTACATCTACCAACAACGCTGTGTTATTAATATTATATCATTCACAATAAAATACATTGCCATTTCATTAATAAAGGATGCATATTTTAAAATATAAAATGCAAAAATGATTGTTTCAGAACTCCTTTGTCTTGAGCATCTGTGTCATGAGTCCGCCCTTTAACCTGCGAGCGTCCATCGGTGCAAGAGAAGTCCATGATAACCGTCATTTCTCAGATTTACTTGGCAAGCGGTCCTGCAGTCCCTTGCAGCTTAACACAAGGCTTCCTTCATCTGTTCCCACGTTCAATTTTATTCTGAGCATTTTGCTGAGATCAAGGCCCCACAAAAGATGATCGTTATCTTAAAGTTTCATTACACTTGATTTCTAATTAGGACTCTTGCCTAATTGCTCCCGCCGAAATTCTTATTTGGTCAGCCTATGAAATATTCCCACTCGGCGCCCATTTGGCATCCACGAGCCCACTTATTCTATAGGGTCTATCCATTATTTTTCATTTTCATTGGAGTTATTAAGTCATGTCTTATTTTGCTTCCCGTTCAATGCACAAAGTTGGTTGTTTTTGCCCCTTAGATGCTTTTTCAAAACTGTTTACCTTTTCCTGTGTAGCATCCTCCAATCTTGTGTGCGGCAGAATTTGATCAACAGCTTCCTTTCCCCTTTATGGGTTTAAACTATAAACTAGAACAAGTGGTCAACCGGATATCGTCAAAATAGCTACATCAGCATTTTTTTCAATGGTATGTTATATCTTTCATTTTCAAATTTTGCTTTGTCATGTGTTTGCCCCATGAGTTTCCCGTCATACTCCGTACGGGGATAGCCGTTTGTACTTTTTAATTTATTAATCTTGATGTCAAGCTTATTAGGAATAGGCTTCTCAATTTTAGGAATTTGGAAAGTTGGCATTCTGTTCTTTTTTTATCCGAATAAACAATGACTTACGGGTTCATAGGGCGCACCATATAAAGAGCTTTGTCTTGGTTATTCCGTATTCTCATCCCCGTTGAATCATGCATTTTAATCTTGGGTTTACCCTTTTTTCTTCAAATACCTTAGGAGATGTTAAAAATCGTTCAAACTAAAAGATTCTTTACTCCTGTTGGCCGTGCGGTTTTTCCCACCCGTCAGTTGTAAGTACTCTGTACTTCTTTGTCTTATCTTGTCTGCCCTTGTACTCTCCGGTGTTGGTTTTCGCAAGAGCATCTCATTTGAACCAGCGGGAACGCGTATGGATGGTAAGTAGAAACCAGTATCTGATTGCACAAATTAGATGATAGAACCAGATAGCATGGGGTGAATGTAATTGATAAGCTGCAATGAACACAAAACCAGCCGTGTGCTTCTGAACGCATTCTATCCTGGCACCCACATAAGTTACTGCTTGCAATGAAAACCGAAATATTAGAATCATTTGTTCTCTGTCACTCATAGATTTAGAAGCTGGTTAGCACCTGTTGTTAATCTGCATTTCTCTGAGATGAGAAAATTTATCTTCTATTGTGGAACCAGGATATAGCATATAGATCCACTAATGGGAAGTAGTGGAGTTCGGTGGAGATGAAACCCCCGATGTGTCACAATGCACTCATTCGAGCAATGTTCTACCAGCTGGAATTACTTGAATGCGATTCCAGCCAGAATCAGCGAAATGACCTAATTTGAGTGGCGTAGAATTTAAAATATGGCGACCAAATTCAAAAGTCTTCCTAGGTGCAACATCTTAATCCCAGTATTTAATGATATAGATCTGACGATTATCCATATCAAGGCTGCTGAGATGAATGCAAACCTGACGTTGATGACACCTACTGCAAATGTCACCGATTGCAAATTTCATAATTATTGCCCCTCAAAGTGCAGTTCAATTGTCAAGATGCAGTAGCTGCCATCGATAAACCGAAATCCGTCTACTAGAATTGAGGAAGAAGAGCTCTCCGAACCAAAAGTCCTTCGAAAAGCCAGAATTCAGGTACAAAAATACATGAACAATCCGTATAATCACTGCAAGACATGAATGGAGATAACTTTGATGTTTCGATTGCTGACGATAGCAATAGGAGAAGAAATTGAGCCTACGGTGTTCGTGCACATTACCCACCAAGAAACGGGCACTATTAGATAATGGTTGTAATTGGTCTCAACGGACTCTGCTCTTAGAGTCGAAGAACATATGCAACCATGTTCATAGAAGACCGTCCAGTTACAGCAGCCACAGTTGCCTCAAGATATTTCAGTGCATGACGTCAATGATGCATACCAAAGGTTATCTCTCTCACTAAGGCATCATTAATTCAGCATATTCCTCGTAAAGGAGCGCACAACACCATGATCGCTTTCCATCTTAGGCCGATATTCGGTATGAGTTTGCCGCATTGTTGGAGTTTGTGATGCGCTGGGGAACATCGTCACTGCAGCGACAATGTTTTCTGCCAAAATTGGTCATTATGCCACATGATATGACGGAGCTTTTATTGCTCAGATGTTTGAGGCAGGCGAAGGTTATCATTAAAGAAGCTGCAGTTCCGAACTGGTGCAGTCTCATTTTGTTTATCAAGTTGAGCCTGAGAACAGAATCAAGCAAGAATGATTTTTTTCCATTTATCGTTACTATTGATTTTAATCCGAAAATCGCATCATCCAACACGTTAATTTGCCATCAATCTAGTGGATTCTTGTTTCAGTCAGTGATCTCTCAACAAAATCCTTCAACTCTAATGGGATGATAAATTATCTGATTAGCGATCGGTTTGCTCCTCCCTTATCCCTAACTAAAATATGGTATCCACTGACATTATGGCGTTTACTAAGGGCTACATTCGAGCTCACACTTTGATTCTGCAGACCACGGTGGTCAAAATAGTTTGCAACGTTCACGCACTTTTAGACACACTATCAATCATTAGTTGATTGAACAGTTCGGATAGACGGTCTTTTGTGTGGTAATAAGAATGTCAGCGTATACTTGCCGTGCACGTTCATGCAGCCATCGATTGAACCCTTCGTGGACAAAATCACGAAGTTTCGGTTTAACTGACAAGGTAGTCGTCGCTGACAACTTGAACACATAAGTTGGCTATTTTGTTTATTTATCAACGTACACTGTCCGAGTCAATCTAACGAGCTAAGAATGCCACCTGATCCATCTCCGTACCAACCAAATACCTTGCTCGCAAAAATCCTCAACGCAATAAGTGACAGTCTCATACACCTTTACGGCGTTGGTCTAAGATGATCATGTTAACAGGATCGTGGTTGGCGTTATGAAATCGGAGACTGTCGACCATTTTGTCCCANAAAATGATTACTTTAAATGCATTGTCTATGACAAATAGGATTGTAAATAAACTAACGGGTCGAATGTGCTTGTTTCCAAAGATA
The DNA here is from genome assembly GCA_008360955.1 of Fasciolopsis buskii. NCBI lineage: Eukaryota > Metazoa > Platyhelminthes > Trematoda > Plagiorchiida > Fasciolidae > Fasciolopsis > Fasciolopsis buskii. The sequence goes on along the minus strand of LUCM01011702.1, from coordinate 13,331 downwards.
AGCAGTCAGGGTAATACACGAAAACAAAGATAATCTGAAATTAATAAGGAGGGATAATGGATTAGGGTTCAACTAGTCGCAAATCTTTTCGCTGATTTGGACGCTTCTGAGTGATGATTTAAAACCATTCAATTGCGAGGAACCCGGTTCACATGCTAGACCAATATCTGCGAGGGAATTGAGAGTCTTCTGGGTGGCAATTGTCCATGGGAGCTCAATAGAAAGGACTACGAAACTGTTTGCTGAACGATCAAAGAAACAAGTAATAGATGATTTGGCGTAAGTAAGAATTCGACGCACATTACAACTGCCACTTTAACAAATCCACCTCGAAATCAGTGACACGGGCAAATGGACTTGGATTTCTTCCACTTTTTGCAAGTGGTTGGTTATTGCATAAAGTAAAGTTGGAAACCAAAATTTCGACTACCCGCGGATTGTCGTTTTAAAGCCATGACAGACTACCCACTCTAGGTTAAACGTTGGCGCATTTTATCTACAATGAACAAACAATACTTAGCGCATCACCTTTTCAATGCACTCCTTGCGTCACTCGATCCTAATATTTGCATAGCATTAGTTCCTAGTCATCAGTTCATATGAAGACGCATGCATGGAAACAAATCCTAATCAGAAGCCGCATTGTTGCATTGGGTTGACCAATAGTGGAACTGCGATCGATTCGATGCATATGCGATTACTTGATACGGTCTGACTTAATTAGATGTAGGATCTTTTCACTGATCAAGAGATAAATCCTTTCTCATTTGGTTCCTCATTCGTCTACGCCAAACCTCATTTTCGCACGAGTGCACACGACTGGCTCGTGCATCATGAAACTCTCGTGTGCATATAATTAATCCTAAGAAACGGGATCTAACTGATTTCCACGTCGATCATAAGCCATAGCCTAAACACAGACAAGTTACTGATCCAACCTACCGGAAGCTGAACTGAGTGGCTTTGTTGTGTTCAGTGCATTCTGTTTGAATCTTCAACTCGAAATAACTGCGTTATAAGGGTTTTGACGAAACCATATTCGGAATAGACTGTCAAAAATCATTTGGTTCTGTTAGTCGAGGACTGCGATTATGTTCTACCAAATTAGATAGTTTCATGATGCATCCATTTACCTAATTGAACGAACAAAATTGGTAGCACTGAGGTGAAATTTTGTCCCATGGCTTAGAACCGCTTGTGTTTTTCAAAAAAGAAGTACTATAAAATGAAGTAACCACTTTTCGTTGTCGTGGATTAATGGAGAGCAAACTATCGCGGGCGTTTCCCTATTGTTTCCAGATCCGGATGATTTTAATGTTCTCGTCACAACATAAATCACTTTTATTCTGACCGCGGATTGGAAATTTAATAAAACAGCTTCAAAGACCAAGAACTAAACAATTCGTAGCCAATCGTTTTCCTAGAAATGATACCTGCTCTAGTTACTTTGCGTTACTGCTAATCCTTGACAGTCAATCAAAACAAATAGTCCAAATGACTAACTGATGATTCCTTTCTAAATTAGCTTTTGCAGGCTTTCAGATATTGAAAGTAATGGTTCTTTGAACGTATACCAAACCATCACGTATATGATGAAATCATGTTCGTTATGATATTCGATGAATGTCGCCACAAGGCCACATGCGAAAGTAGAATCGCAGAATTTCATGAGAAACAAGTTTTCTTATTGGGAGGATTCAGGTGATTATATACTCCTGAATCAATGATAAGGAATCAATATCCAGTTGCTTGCGAATTCTGTTGCTTTAATACTTGCGAAAAGCTAAGAATTTTGAATGCATGTTTTGAGATCATAAAGCACGATAGCGAACATGAAAAAAGCCGTATCATGAAATTAACCAACGAATCAGGAGGAGCGACCCGGATTGGACGACAATTCCATGAACTGAATCAGGTGAAATTAATCTGACATGACGGGCCAATGAAAGGGTAACCACGAGAACCGATGCTATGATGGCAGTCGCACTTGTACAATATTGCAATCAATGGAACCACTACATATGTGGAGATTTTATTTACTAGACGAGAATCTCTTTTTGGCGGTTGATTCTNCAGTTACCCACAAAGCCATAACCATAGCAACCATCATACGTTCTTTGTCGTGTATTTTCCACGGTCACGTGTGAAACAGTTGGTTCAGAATTTCATATCTATAGGGACATTTTAGATATGCCAATAAGGTATAATTTGTTCTGAATATCTGTGGACATTTGAATGAACAAATTTTGAAATGCCAAAGACAAGTTTTTGATTGTTTGCTGATTCGCGATTCTAGACGATAATCTCCGATCTGAATCCTTGATGGAGTAATAATCAAATCGTCGGATTTTCGTCTTGTTGCGTTGTTATAAATTGGCATCTCTCTTGTTTCTTATTTGTATGCGTATTCGGGGACTTACTAGCAACTAGATGGTCATGAGCACAAAACTACAAGATGAACTTTTAGACCAGAGAGCGATCGCTAATCATCTTAGCTCTTCAGATGGACGATCGATTGTGTAACGACTGAAATGACAAGGATAAAACAGCTATGCAGTGCTTCCATGGTTTCTTTATGGTGAGTTGAGCGATGATATCACATGATGAATTATCTCATGAAAACGTTCAATATTCTACTACTTGCATGTACCAAGTGATCAAGCTCTGTTGGTCATATCCAAAGCCTTCGTCCTGTAGGTGATTCTCGGACAATATTCTATGGACTCTCGTTCTGCGAAAAATACTCGGTACGCACACGCGGGCGATTGCATTACAACTGTCGTTGCGTCTGAGTCTGATAGAGTGATTTTATTGGTTATCGGTGGTTGCGCGATGCAGGACCGTGCCAAACAAATCGTGATCAACGCACCGTTGCATATGTATCCCAATCCCGCCAGGCAGCACGGGACCAAAGAAAGACCGCATCATCTCATTGCCCACCAGCAGACAGCCGACACATTGGCATGATCAGAAAGCAAGAGTATGCCTATGCAAAAAGAAGGCCGTATCATGAAATTAACCAACGAATCAGGAGGAGCGACCCGGATTGGACAACAATTTTATGAACTGAATCAGGTGAAATCAATCTGACATGACGGGCCAATGAAAAGATGACCACGACAACCGATGTTATGATGGCAGTCGCACTTGCACAATATTACAAACAAGGGAACCAATACATATGTGGTGATCTTATTTACTAGACGATAATCTCTTTTTGGCGGTTGATTCTAGTTATTTTTACTTGCGATGTTTGGAACGATCGATAACGATCCAGAGATAGAATAGGCCAATTCAAGAGCAGTAATCGGTACAGATAAACGACGATAGTCAACCGCAAACACATACTTATCTCCCGGATTTTGTTTGACCTGGCGTTAAGAACAACATCGATTTTACGCTGGTTTCATCAGGCCGGCATGCGAAGCAAACAAGTTGCTCTGTCGTCACACACTTTGGGCTGATTGTTGAGCGAATAGTCTACTGAAATAAAGGTTGAGTATGGAAGATACTTGATGGAACCTCAAAATCGACCCAACTTCCATTATTGTTATGCAGTGACTACGCAAACACAACGGTTATACATTGTTCAGGTCGTAAATGAAAATATATGCATCGGAAAATTAAGGCAAAATCAAACATTGACTGTAGGCTCCCGAAGTTTGAATTTTGACTGTGATAGGCATGTCCACTCAAACTCGACTCTCATCCCCTGTTGTAACCATATGACATACTTCACCATGGAAGATTCTAAATTGCTTCTGTCATCAACTGTGAGTTTCACAAACCAAACAGACAGCCATTTTTCCTTTCATTTTTAGATAATCATATACACAAGTTGTGTATTTTTTCACTACTATAAGTGCACTGCGACGTTTCACCGAACCGCTGACTCAAAGCATTATTTATTTGGATTATTCACCACTGCGGCATCACCAACTGAAACGGTAATTCATATCCTTTCTTACATTGAACATCATCGACTTCGCCACTAATTATTCATTTGCCCATCTTATTCAAGAATAATATTTGCTTCCTTGTTCGCTAATTTCACGTTTAATCAAACAGAACAAGACGAATTTCTCCACTTGGACCTTCAATCTAAATGCACATAAATTCTTCATTTATTAGCCAACTATTGGTTACTTCTGCAGCCGGCTGAAAAACATTGAAATCTACGACTCTGCATTGATTTCTTTAGGGTACCGAATAATTAACTTCGGTGATTGCAAATGCCAAATGGCTGTTCATATTTAAATCATGCACCGAAAAAATGACCAACACATCAATCACAATCGTACATTATGAGGCAAAGTAGACCGAGAGAAGGCGAACAAGCACAGACTGGATGGATGCATGTGTTAAGATTAAATCGCCTCGTATAGAAAAACTGCAATTGGAAGAATAGTTGTTCGAGTAACCCTTTGAAAATTATCAATGACAGAAATACACTGAATGGGCAAAGTCATCAGCATACCCGAACCAATGACAGGAGGGACCAGATAGCAAATCACCGAGTTATCCCAAAGGAAGACATGAGGAAAGAAGAGCGGTCCTATGCACGCCTGAACCGGTAACAAACGGGCTCATTGGTTTTCGGCCTGATCGTGTGCCCGGGTGCTGTTGGTAGAGTAATTGGACTGACATGCTGATAAGGGCCTTGGGCAGCCAAATCGTTTCAGTCTATAGGTATGACATGCTACGAGTAAGAATTAGCTGCACACCAACATGGTGGATGTGTTAGGTTCATACACAAACTGGCAAAGCTCCACAGAAAAATCCACTGGAGCACGCAGACATCAAAGCACCGATTGCTCTCTTGTGTGAATGCTGGAAGAGGTTAAGTCAATTGAACGAAGGTATTTGGCTAGAAGCAGTTGAAATATCGGATGTTAGGATGGAAACAATTGCAACATATCAGCTATTATCTATTTCGAAGCATCAACATACTAATATTGACCTAACTCTACTGTGTGAAAGGAAACATGAAACAAAACGGAAACAAATTTTTCGCTAAGACTCATTCTTCACGGAAATCATGATTGACTGGGAAATAACGGAGAGGCGAAAATCATCATCGGTGGGACGCCTAACTAAACGTCACGAGTTTAGGCTCCTATCGTCTTTCCCCGTTGATTGCCAATATATCATTCTCGGAATCACTGAGATGAATAATCCGGTGCAATGATGATAGGCAGAGTCAACGCATAATACAGCAGCTAGACGATTTTGTGTTCTTATAAATACTTGTATGAGACAATAATGTTGACGGCAAATAGATCACAGATCAGACACTATGTGAGTTAGGGACTCAGCGTCAACGAAGAAGCAATCAAAGCAAACAAGCAAACTAACAAACAAATCGAAAACACATATCGAGAAAAACTGAACACGTACACTCAACAACGTAAAAGTTTTAGATACGCGGTCTCTTTATGCGTTTCGATAAGTGTCAACACCAGATTTGAAAATGTATGTTTGATATCTGGTTTGGGGCAAAGCAACTCTCTTGATTCTAATTCAGTCGCGACATCTTTGCGAGGTACTTTGACATATTGTCTGATTCAATTGGCATGGCTGTTAATCGGTTCTTTTTTTACCGGGGATTTATTTTCTGTTTTTTAGGATAATTAAGATTTGTGTCTTCTCTTTCGCTTTATTT